>CM021106.1:86268124-86421768 GCA_007115665.2 Sequoiadendron giganteum | reverse complement strand
CTGCAAATTTTATTTTGATGTTCAAATTAGTGACTCCACATCTTAATAAACATTCGAGATTTTTTTTTTATGTGTGCATTTTCTAGTACATTCGGATATTAGTATTCTTCATGTTGAAGTTCACAAATCCCTACCTCTATATGGTACATCTCAGGGTCAGGTCCCCCAACTTTTTGAGAGCTAATAAAGAATGACCTTATGATGTGTTTGAAAATTATGGACAAAATAAGATGCTTCATTGTATTAATGCGAAGAAACTCATATTCTTTATGTGATTTCACGTCGGTTATTTGCATCCATATCAACCCCTTTACTTGTGAAACATGATTATAAAAGCATCTCCAAACTTATAGCTATCAGTTACAATATTATCTTGATACTCAATCACCCTTTGTCCAAGGTGTTATGGCTGCCATAAAGGATGACCTTATGGCTATATTTGAAGATTCCAAACAAAATAGGGTGCTTCCTTGTATTAATGTGAACAAACTCATATTCTTTATGTGATTTAGGTTGGTCATTTGGATGCATATAACCCCTTGCCTTGTGAAACATGATGTATAAGACCACATCCAAGCTCACAACTACCATACTTAAATAGTTACAAGATTATCTTTGATACTTGATCACCATTTGTCCAAGTTGTTGAAGTCACCAAAAAGACTCATAGGAGAAAGAATTAATTGCAACACTAAAATAATCTTCCACACAATAGAGAAGTAATGAAAAAATGTTATAATGCCAATACTCATACAATAGTATATAGTGCAATGGAATGAAATGTACATAGGTCACCCTTGTATATATAGGCAAGGATGAGACGCAAGCCATGAGATGATAACAAGTCATGATCTCATGGCTTGAGACACAAAGCAAATGACTTTAGTAAACTTAACTAACAAGGTGTGAACAAGAGCCTAAAAGGGAAATTAGTTATGGTATAACTTTTTTCACACCAATATCCACATTTAAGTGCAACTTAGAGAGAACAAGGAAAATATCAAAATATTCAAAAATGGGTTTCAACAAGGCTTGATGAGACATCCATGAACAAAAAATATCTCACAAATAGAGAAAAGATAAATTCTTAGGAAAAAACTCATTTCCAAAAGAAAGAAAACATGAACATGTGAAGGAAGGACTCGAGATGACTCCCAAATGATATCTTCCTTCACCCCAAGCATCAATTGCAAGTGGACATAATGAGGTGATGCCAAAGGCTTAGTAAAGATGTCTACAACCTACTCCTTAGTAGGCAAATACTCAAAGTGGAGAACACCATCCTAGATGAGTTGTTAAATGAAGTGGACATGGATCTCAATATGCTTAATTTGTTGATGCTCCATTGGGTTGCGGGGAATGTGTATGGTACTTCGATTATCACACCAAAGAGTAGTGGGTTGATTAGGAGGGAAGCCAAACTTAGTCATCAATTGAAAAATCCAAGAACCTCCTAACTAGCAAGAACCACTTCTTGATACTCAACCTCTGTAGATGATAATGCAATAGTTGTTTGCTTCTTGCAAGACCATGCAATTTGACCAAAATCAAGGCAATAGACAAAACTAGAAGTAGAATTTTGAGCGTCAACATCATCGACCCAATTCGAATAAATGAACCCTCCAATTTTAAAAGCTCTTGATGTGTAGTCAATGCTAAAATATGAACTACCTTGGATATACCTAAAGATACATTTGGTTGCCTTACAATGTCTCTCATGAGGATCTTGAGAGATGGGAAACAAGATCAACCACAAAGGAAATATCAAGTTGATTGTGTCAAGTACAAAAGATTGCCAACTAATTGTCAACAATGTAACATCAACTATAGGTGTAATTTAATTGGTAGAGTGTGACATGTGATTGAAACAAAGTGGGGGTAGGCTTGCAATCAATGGTGCCAAATCTCTAAAGCAAGTCGAGCATTCTTTTTCTAAAATAATGAAATCTCCTCAAAGATAGGACCTGAAGACCATGGAAGAAATGCAAAAGCCCAAGATTGGTTGTATCAAACTACTCTATCAATGCTCTTTGAATACCTTGGATCATGGAGGTGGAGTTGCCTATGAGAATGAAGTTATCCACATACAAAACAAGTATCAAAAAATCCTCTCCATGTCTTTGAGTGTAAATTATTGGATTGAAATGACAATAGGAGAAACTGGAAGCAAGTAAGAAGCTATCCATCTTCTTCTATCAAACCTTGGGGCTTGTTTGAGACCATACAATGAATGATGAAACTTCCAAACAAGTGAAGAGCCTTGCACAAAATTTGGAAGTTGCTCCATATAGATCTCCTCATGGAGATCACCATGCAAGAAGACACTCTTCACCTCCATCTAATAAATTGACCAAATCTTTTATGCAGGGAGGGAAAGTACAAGACAAATAATATCTATTTTGGCAACATGAGTAACAGTCTTAAAATAATCAATGTTCACTTGTGAGAACCCTTTAGCAACAAGATGTGCCTTGTACTTGTCCATAGACTCATTTGCCACATATTTGGTTTTGTACAACCACTTGCATCGAACCAACTTTCTTCCCTTGGGAAGAGGTACAAGATCTCATGTATGATTCTTTATCAAAGAATAGTCCTCGACCATAACACTATTTGACTTTGGAATTCTTGTGCCATCTAAAAACTTTGAGAATCATTTGAAAGTGCATGACTCAAATGACTGACAACTACTATTTGTGAATAAGTGCAGTGAGAATTTGTAGAATCACCGAGCAAAGGTCCAACCTTCTCATGAGTAGTCCAAGACTAATGGGGCAAAGATTGTGCATTAGGTGGTGGATTAGGACCATCATCGTCATCCTCAAGAAGCAATGTCTTCAAGAGATGATAGAGGAGTAAGTAGTGAGGGAGAAGTAAGTGATGGAGCATCCATCTATGTGAAGTACCCATCAAATTGGATATCTCATCAAAAGAAGACATCTTGAGTGATGGGATCAAAAAACCTCTAAGTCTTCACATCCTTGCAATAGTTAACAAATATCAAAGGTTTGACTCTTCTTCTTTATAGTCTTATGCTGACAATTTAGAACGAATGCCTCAACTCTCACTACCAATTAATCCAAAAGAAGATACATTAAGCTTGACATGGGACTAAGCCTCCTTGGGAGTCATATTTTGGTCTACCTTGTGGGGCATACAATTTTGAATATAGTTAGCACAACTGATTGACCCAAAAGGTGGGTGCCATGTTCCTGGACTAAATCATGTAATTGACCATCTCATAAATTCTTATTCTTCCCTTAGCCACACCATTATACTAAGAGTGTAAGGAATTGTGTGTTGATGTCGAATATTGTGCACACTTTAGAAGTCCTGAAAAAATTAGTTCACATACTCCCCCCCATTATACATGTGTATTTGCCAAATAGAAAGATCAAATTTATTTTCCACAAACACTTTGAAAGTCCTAAAAGTGGCGAAAACTTTGTTTTTGTACTTGAGAAAAGTACACTCATGTGAGTCATGAGGAGTCATCTATAAAGGTGAGCACATACTTGGCCCTTGGAAATTACATAAGATCACCATGAACCAACTTGAGTGATGCTTTGGCATGAGAGGTCTTATCCTTGGGAAAGGCATTTTGATGGTGATTGCTAAGAACGCACCTCGAGAAATTACCTTAGTGCATAAAATTCTAGGAAGACCAATCACCATATCTTCGATGCTCAATTGTTCCAAATTTTTCATAATTTAGACCAAACTATTCATGCCAAAGATTGTTCAAAAAATTGACACATGCAAATTACGAGCCATGAGGAGTCATCTATAAAGGTGAGCACATACTTGGCCCTTGGAAATTACATAAGATCACCATGAACCAACTTGAGTGATGCTTTGGCATGGGAGGTCTTACCCTTGGGAAAGGCATTTTGATGATGATTGCTAAGAACACACCTCGAGAAACTACCTTAGTGCATAAAATTCTAGGAAGACCAATCACCATATCTTCGATGTTCAATTGTTCCAAATTTTCGTAATTTAGACCAAACTATTCATGCCAAAGATTGTTCAAAGAATTGACACGTGCAATTAAGGATTATCTTGAATAAGACTCAAAACCATCAAACATGTGCAAACGATATCCATGATAGACACTCCTATAGCACCAACAATCTTAGGCTCTTGTAGCTCTCAAATGACTACATCATGTGGTGTGACATGAATAGTCTTTCCCTCACTAGAATGACAAATCTGATACATGGAAAGAAGGTTAGCAAAAATCTTTTGAACCAAGAAAATGTAATTAATGTACACCTATCTACCAATTGTATGGTGTCCGATCCCAAAATTGGAATTTGTGAAGAGTCTCCCATTGCAATATGAGAATATTGCTGTCAAAAAGAGAACGAAGTATATCATATGAATGTTTCATATGGTGAGAGGCACTTGAATCAAGTATGATATCACTTAAATAACTTTGCAAAGCTTGTGCAGAAAGGGATTGCCCGTTATGTGTGGAAGAGATATTGGAGATTGAAATCTTATATCGTTGCATGGCTTCCTCCAAAGCGTCTAAACTCTACGAACATTTGGACTCATAGTGTCCAAGCCTGCCACAAAAAGATCAAGGATCGCTTGTCTTCTTCTATGTCTTGGAGGAACACTTGCCTGACTCAAAAGAATTGGAGGGAGTAGTACCTATGAATGCTTGCTATTTGATACTAGGCCAACCTTGGCAGTTTATAGAAATACAATTCACCATGGTAGAGAAAATACCTATGAGATACAACATGGCAAACAGCATATTTGAAGCCTTCTAAAGGAGAAGATTCAATTGAAACAATAGCTTTGCCCTTGTTTATAGTGGGTTGGAAGGTGTTTTTAAGAGACTTCAAGGGAGAGATTTGTTATTCATTATACCTTAAAGAAAAGGCAAAGTTTGATCAGTAAGAGGTGCCATTGGAGGTGTAGATTTGACGTCAATATTCATATTTGACTCATTAGATTTATTGGCTGGTTTGCCGCCATCGAGCATTGTCCATCAAATTGATCTTATTCAATTAGGCAAACTCCCAAATTAGGTTGCTTACATATTGACACCTCAAGGGAATGCAGAAATGAGGAGGCAAATTATTAAGTTATTAGAAAAAGGTATTTGTAAGGGAAAGCATGAGTTCGTGTGCCACACACGCTCTACTCGTCTCCAAAAAAGGAGGGAAATGGAGATTATTTATTGATTCGATAGGCATTAAAAAAATATTCATTTCTAAGATATATGACTTGTTACGTTGAAGGCATTCCCTTTATGAGGAGGGAGCTACCTTTTTCAGGATCAACGACTTTGAATGTCTGACAACAATGCAAGATGATGGAAAAAGATCTGGCCATTTACAAATTGAAGCGACAAATTTTCTATAAAGTTAGGGCCGTCACGACATGATGGTGTGATTGAACAGTTGCAAAGCATAATATTGAAAAAAAAGGCTACATGGAAGTTGATATTTGTTTGTTTCCTGCAAGGATGCGAGTGCTGGCGATTACTACAGTAACTGTTCACATTTACTAGAGGGAATTTTAATAACCACCCCAGAATGAGCCACATACATTGTTTTCCATGTATGTACGCCTGCTAGATTCTTCAAAATTTTCAAATAGTGGTTAGCGATCTGGCAATAGAAAATCTGCTACAATTATTTTGTAAATTTATTACCAATGTCCATGATGATAGAGTACCCTCAACCACTGCATGCAACTTTCTGGCTACAATTCATTTTGGCTATGTTGCAGTATTCAACATTTCCTTGCTTTTATATTGCAGGTGTGTAGTTGCATCGTCTTTACATGCTATCTATTTCGATCTTTATGTGATTGCAGCTCTTTAACAACTCCCAAAATCAACTAACATGTACTGTTTAATCTTTATTTAAATGTAAGATCTGCCCTCTAAACTTTGCATCACTATTTTAATGGTCACCACTCTTGCAACTCTCTCATGGCCACTTGTAATATCTCCAACAAACACAATTCTTAGTTGAAATGTATAGAATTTGGGCGCTTGATGAAATTACATTCAATCCTGGTCATGATACGTATGCCCAAAACCTCAGTCCCAACTTCTTAAGCATTGTTTTTTAATAACTCCAACAATTATTTTTCCTATTTCCATTTCACACCTATATGCTAATTCCATTTCACTATAATCCTCTCACATAATCCTTGTATCCTTTTGGGCACATATCTATTATTCTGTTACGTAGCATCATTGTCACTTGCCCATATTTTACTTTGTTATCACCATACGTGCTTGGCGCCAACCTTGTGCAAACACATATAGATTGTTGGCTATTCATGGGTCCAAATCCAAAATTTAAAAATAAATAAATAAAATCTCAACATGCATCGAGTTAATCACCGACCAGACAACTTTACAATCTGAAGGATGTATTATGATGACTGTCATTTGCTAGCACTTAACTAGAAAATAATGTAGAAACAAAAGATTGGTCAAGAGTTGAAATTGTATGCAATCCACCTATGGGACATACGCTATCCATAATCCATAGCAATGGGTTTGATATTAGTAATGTTCTGATCTTGCAAATTTAATTTTTAGCATGCATGACACATACTTGTATAATTGAAATTTCTTTGCACACTCATATTTTCCTTAACTGCAATAGGGTTATATACACCATGCAAGTGTTTGACCATACCACGATAAGATTTGGCCATTTGTGTTGGAAGTATTTCACAATACCACAATAAGATTTGGCCAAGACCCACCTCTATTTTAAGGTAAATGAAAAAGATTCTATTAATTTCATGATGGAGGAACAAACCACTCATAAAGTTGGTGTTAGAGTAAATAGATAAATAAATAAATAAATAAATTATTAGGCTTCTCTTACTTTATGTACTTAAATTAAATTGAGATTTTTTATTTATTATTATATTAGATTGAGTTATTTTTAGGTCATGTTGTCTCATAGCATAGAATGAAGACATTTGTCATGATCTTACTTAATCCTCATCAAGGGTTTCATCTAGCCTTTTTTTTATAAGCTTTCATCATTAATTGTAATCAATTCATTTAGGTAATTGTAACCAATTCATTTAGGTAATTGCATCAATACAATTCTTAGGTTGTTGAACAAATCTAGCTTTTCTCTCAATTATGACAGATAAATTGCTTGCAAATGATTTTTGGGAGTTGTGGGGTTCATCATCAACTCCAACTTCAACAAATACGGTGGAAACAAGTGACGTTCATAAAATTTACCAATTATAATTAATGTATTAAACTCTATAATATGGTCATTAGAATTTTCTTTAAGTAATGTATTTATCTTGTAAGTATACTTTTAATAATAAGTGAGGCACTTTACACGTGGGTAATGTTGGTGGGATCACTTATAATGATTTTAGTTTTTATGTAATTTTTATATAGAGGAATTTAGATTTATGTTTTATTGATTTTTTTAATATTTTAAAAAATAATAAACAAAATAATACTAATAAAATTAAATTCTTAATTATAGAGTTATGTATTATATGAATTGTGAAAATTAGATTTTTAAATAAATGTAATAAGATAAAATAAATAGTGTAATGGTTTTACTTGACACTAATAAAAATCTACCCTATATGAAGTAGATCACTTAAGAGATTATATGAAGTAGATCACTTAAGAGATTGAAGGGAGCCAACATATTTCACAACTCATACATTTTAGCAAAGATTTGCTAGTGAAATTTTTGGATTTGATTC
Source organism: Sequoiadendron giganteum (assembly GCA_007115665.2). Classification (NCBI taxonomy): domain Eukaryota; kingdom Viridiplantae; phylum Streptophyta; class Pinopsida; order Cupressales; family Cupressaceae; genus Sequoiadendron; species Sequoiadendron giganteum. The sequence goes on along the minus strand of CM021106.1, from coordinate 86,414,040 downwards.
ATGTTTGAGCTTCAAAGTGACCAACCACTCGACCAACTTCTCCATTGTAAATTTAACCTAAGAAATGATTGCTAATGGTCCCATTGAAACACTTGTGGCTTTGATTTCCTTGTATCTCTATTAACTGAATAAGATTTACTTAGTCATTAAATGGACTAGAGAGAGCATAAGAGAGATAAAAGATGGACAAGGAAAGAGAGATATATAGAGATGAAGGAAGAAAGAGCTAGAGAGGGAAAATATAGAATGAAAAAATGAGATATATACAAAGAGATTTAGTGAGAGAAGATGAAATAAAAATAGAAAGGGAGAATGATAGAGAGAATGAAAAAGAGAAATAAAGAATATAGCGAAAGAGGGAGAAAGAGAGGGAAAACAGATAAAGAAAAGACACACAAAGAGAGATAAAGTTAATATAAGTGGATAAAAATTGAATTCAAAGTTGCGACTTGCCTACCAAGTCCTCAATCACACACACAACTTCATTTTCTTAACGAACTATCAATTGATCTCATGTATTACACAAATATATATATATATATATATATATATATAGCCTTCCATAGCTCTTTGGCATACCCATTGTACACCAAGGTGTGATTAATAGATAGATTGCTTGTCCAATGCCAGGATCTTCACCAAGATTAACCTTGGGGATAATTACCATCATATTCAAATTCATGAAGGTGATGAGTAGAAGACCACCTTCAAAACCAAGGATGGTTTATTTGAGTGGGTGGTGATGTTGTTTGGCTTGTCCAATGCTTTGGCTACCTTAATGTGCAAATAATGAATAATGTATTTAAATCACAAATTGTCAAGTTCATTATAATTTATTTTTATGATATCTTGATTTTTCTAGTGAAAACATTGAACATGTAGAACAATTGAGAATAGTGCTTGACATACTTAGAGTTGAAAGGTTGTTCATCAAACTTAGAAAATTGTGATTTTTGCAAGGATAAGTTGATATTCTTAGGTAGTGTGATTTCAACTAAAGAATTGAGCATGGATTTGTAAAAAGTTAAGGTAATTCTTGAATGGCCTACTCCTCAAAGTATCACAAAGTTGAGGGGCTTCCATGGCTTGGTGAACTTCTATAAAAGCTTCATTAGAAATTTTAGTGGTGTAAGTGCATGTTTGATTCATTTTGCATGAGGGAAAGTCTTAACTTGGACAAAGGCATCTAATATGAACTTTGAATAACTAAAGCTTTGATTCTTGCTATGCTAGACTTTGAGATTTTTTTAATAGTAGATTGTGATGCATTAGGGGTAGTTATTGGAGGAGTGTTAAGGCAATAATGTAAATATGTGGCCTTTCTTTAGTGAGAAATTAAATGAAGCCAAATATAAGTATACCACTTATTACGAGGTGTTCTATATTATTCTACAATCATTAAAATATTAGAGATATTATCTCCTACAAAGGAAGTTTAGTTTGATGAGTAATAATCAAGCTTTACATTACATAAATTCATAGGTTAGCTATCCTAGAAATATGTCAAATGACCTTCATTTTTGTAGGCCTACACCTTTGTTATGGAACATAGAAGTGGTAAAAGTAATGTGGTGGTTGATGCATTAAGTAAGAGACACAACTTGCTAGTTGTAATGAGTAATGGGTTAGTTGATCTTGAGGAATAAAGGGTGAATGTGTAGATGATTTATACTTTGGCAAGATATATGTAGCTCTATGGAGTCTATCTTTGGAGGACTAAGTAGATTTTGTTTGCATGATTCAATGTTTAGTTCCTTGAAAAATCCATTGAGGAGAAGCTTCTCATCATGTAAGTAGCCCCCATACTACAATAGCTCTAAAGAATAGTTCTCATATTTAGAAAATATGCTGCTCTCTATACAAATCATGAAACTTGTTTTTTTTTTACCAAGAAAAATCGGTAGGTTACCCAAGCGACCCATAGCTTAACTCTTTGATAGGTTGAACTCCCCTTATAACCTCTCAAATGATGTGCAATGGACTCCTCACCACACATCAAATTTAAACTAGGAGTTGAACCCATGACCTGAGCTACCTAAAGCGATAATTGAGACTGAGTGAGCTGACGTAAAGAGCCCCAAATCACGAAACTTGTTAATCCCACACTGATGGAAGTGCTATGATAAGTATCAGACTCTAAACATCTCTAAGAACAAATCCTAAATTATCATCTTCAACTACTTCTCCTAACATAAGATTAAAATAATTCATATATATATTTTACATTTTTCAAATATTTACTAAATATAATTACAGAATTATCAAATTTGATGATTAAACCCACTCATCAAATAACTTCAAATTTAAACTTAGAATATATTTGATGATTAAGCCCACTCATCAAATAACTTGTTTTAAACTCAATTATATGTTGAACATCAGCCTTCAAATGTTGTAATGATTCATATATAATGCCCACCTCAATACGTTATTCAGCTATCAATTTAACCCGTTATGTACGAAGAAAGCCCTGGATCAAAGGGTCTTATCCTAATCATCTTGTATACCCGAGGCAGCGATATTTCCGAATAAGGCGGGACCCACAGTTTTCTAAAAACCAGGGGTTTGTATCGCAAATTCTAATGGCCATTACACCGATAAGCAAAACGGTGGAATAGTAATGGCTTATAACAGGTGCTGAATCGCCATTCTTGTGCACAGAACTTGATTTGATAGTTGAAAGCTCAGGGACTTCAAAAATGATTTTGTTAGCTTTAATGGCGGAAATATTGCAGGACTGTGCAGTGATGGTGGCGCGAGTTATTGATGGAATGATCGACGACCGCAGGCGTTTGCGCCCTCAACTTACACTACCTCTTCCCTCGCCTTCTCTCCCCACATTATGCATGCACTCCGTTTTATAAGCCGCCATTATTCAAAAGATTATACTTGTCTGGCGCGAGGAGAAAGTTTTTTTGGTGACGATTTTAGCAGTTTTGACCTTTGCAAAGCCAGGTGATTTGGTTATGATTTGTATGTGTTATTTAGCATATGGATCGCGGGTTTTTGATGCTGTAATGTGAATCGCTTTGCTTTCAATCGATATTTCTTCTGTATATAACCTGAAACTGTTTCGTGGGGTTCAGATCTTGTTTATATGAAAATTTCATGTTATATTTTTCCTGTCCCTGCAAAATTAATGGTGTTTCTGGTTTCAGTTTCCAAGATCTTTTTCTTTAGTAATTTTAAAAAATTAAAGAAAGTTCTTGGAATGTGGCCCTTTGGAAGGGGCCTGGGTTTTTATTTTTAGTCTGAGAACAATTTCAAGATTTTTGGATGTTGGGCTTGCATTTATTGAATTATTGATTGTATGTTGGGTTTCAAATCTTTCTGTTAAATTTAAAAATGCAGTTATAGAATTAAAATATTTTAAAAAGACCTTGATTTTTTCTAAAGATTTTATGAAATTTCTACTTGCAAATGCACTCCCCAACATTGATGACCATTCTGTGCTCCATAAGTCTAATAACTTCCACAATGCTTAGCCATTTTTTGTACATAGTAACATATATGAAGATGTTAAAAAAAAACATGTAATGTAGAATTGAAATTAAGTATAAATTATTTATTCTTAAATATATATAATTTGTATATACATTTAAATTTTTATATAATTTAAGAGAAAGAGTTTCTAAAATTATGTTTTTATTTATTTTTGAAATGATATTAATTTTTGTTAATTATTATTTATTATAGTTACATTTTTTTATTTTTATGTTTCAAATTAAAGATATATCTTCTTTTGATTAATACTTTTAAATTTGTTTGGATAATTCTACAAATTGATTAATTTATTAATTTTTCTAATAATATTTTTATAGTTTTTCAATTTAATTTTATTAATGCTTGAGAGATATCTTACAACTGCAATAAGGGATGGAATGTGATGATGTGAGTATATTAACACTCTTATCTTTTACTTTAAATTTGATATTTATTCAAATGTCAAAATATTATTATTATTTTTTGGATTAGTAAAGCACTACAGGGGGTAGCTCCTTTTTATCGATATAAAAACATAGTTACAAACTGCTCATTCCAAGCTTAACTAGAAAGACATACGGGTCTATAGGCGATTTTGCATCATCCAAAAATATTTTCAATTTTGGATTGTTTTGGTGGTTTCAAGCATCTCTTGGCATAAAAAAGTGCATCATCCAAAAATATTTTCAATTTAATTTTTCAATTTTGGATTGTTTTGGTGGTTTCAAGCATCTCTTGGCATAAAAAAGTCTCTTCTGTGGTGAGAATTGCAAAGAGTTGTATTTTTTTTATGAAAATTTTAAATGTTAAAAATTTATAAAGGCTAGAGAAAATCCTTTGGAGGGAAGCATCGTAATGTTATACTTTTATCTATTTTTAGGCAAAATGGAGCTTCCACACAAAAAATACATCAAAAGTTACTTTCCAACATCCAATTGCACACTTCCAAAGCACTAATTTATTAAATTATTTTGGCATGATAGTATAGAGTTTGTGACAATTAAATCATCTTTCCACTGCATTAAAAATTTGGGGTGTTTGAATTTAAAAAATGGGAAAAATTTGGTTGAGAGCTCGTAAAGGTGTTTAATCATTGTAAATTTTACTTTGTTTTATTTGCTAAGCTAGAGGTTATTTATTTTTTGATTTAAATATATGTTCTAGAGGCAACTTTTCATAACAAAAATTGAAGGAAAATGAAAAGTAAAATAACAAAATTAAAGAGATTGGAGGCCATGTAGGAGGAGGAAGAAGAGAAGTCATAAGTAGAGGTGAAGACAAAAGACACCACACAATACACAAACAGAGTAAGTAGAGATAAAGAAAAGAAGAGTCCGCTCAAGTTAAGAGAGAAGAGAGTGTGGGAGATTAGGGGGCAAGAATCCAATCTTGGAGGTTGTTAAAAATAATGAAAAATTGTCATTTTTAACCAACAAAGAAAGACTTGCAAGCGGGACAACATTGAAGACAAAGAGTTGCATAGAGTTGGGAAGAAAATGAATATTGGAGTGGTTATTTGCAAATGAATGGAAATGGGCTATGAAAGGCCATGTTGTAATGTTGTAGATTTTGGTAGTATGTTATTTGATGTAATTTTTTTGCAAGTTTGTTATCAATAAAATGGATTTGCCACCATTGTTCCTACACAATTTAAAATTGTTCATTATTTGAAAAATGGAATTGTCAAATGAAGATTGTGTTGGCTGCAAAATTCATTAGTTTGATAAGACTTTCAAAATTTGTTCTGCACCATTTGGTATTAAAGTGGGTAGTTCACTGGGAGAAGTGTGGAAAGGAAAGTTTTGTAATTTTTGCAACTGTAGAGTTGAGTTGTATGTGAAGTGGTTGGTTTCCTCCAACATAGATAAAGTTAAGTAGAATTTGTGTAAACTTCTCCCATAGTGTGAAAGTGGGTAAAGGAGGTTTTGAGAGAAGCATCTTCTAGAGTCTTTGTTGGGTAGTGGATAGTGTGTAAGTGTGAATTTTTGTTGCAGGGAGTACTTGCAATTGCAAAGAGCATTGACTCTAGAAATTGTGTGTGTGCAGGTTGCAGAAGTTGCACATTGAGAGTGTGAGCAAGATGTCTTCAAGAAAGAGGATAAGGACGGTTATGAAGAGGTCGATGAATATTTCATACATAGAGAAGCAAGGAAGAAGGTTTACAATTTTTTTTATAGAGAGTTAGAAAGAATCTAGGCAAGATTGGATGCCCTTGAGGGTGGAAAAAACAAGGAAGTTGAAATGGATGAGAAAATGTATGAGGAAAATTAGGCAAAGGTGGCTTAATAGAGAAAAAAAAAGCATAATGTCCAATGGCATACAAAGAGGATAGATAACTATCCTAAAGAAAGAGGTAAATATTGGAGTGAATGTGAAGAAGAATCAAGTGAAGCAAGATGAGCATAAATGAAGGTATTTGAAGGTCCCTTATTTGATGAACATAGTTGATTGGATTAAACCTGGGTGAACTTTAGGGGCAAAATACCCTTGTAATTCTATTTAGTTGGAAAATGTGTTTAAATCAGTCCTCGTGAATTTCATGAAGGTTTCCTCAGTTTATTCCTTAATTGTCAATCTAGGAGTTGTGAACTTATGAAAGATATTGGGGCTGTTTGTCTAAGGGTTGAACCTAGCAGGCTAAGTGTGGATGGATGCAACTATGTGTGACCTGTACTTATTCAGAATTATGGTTTACAGACTTCCTGTGAACTGTGTGACAGGAACCTATGCTAGGAACAATTTGTAACAAAGGCAGATTAAAATCAAATAGTAAAACAAAATTAAAGCTTCCACACTGAAAATGAATTGACAAAAGATAACTAAGTACTGGAATTGAAATGTGATATGTTAAACTAAATTCACATATATTGATGAACACATTGATTAACACTTATTGTAATATTAAACTAAGAATAGCAAGCGGGTTGACTGATACACATTAGAAGATAATATGCTATGCTGGATTCACCTGTAACCATAAGCACACCAATTAACAACACACCAAATTATTCCAACATAATAATTAATAGTACACTAAATAACTTTGAATTAACACAATGATTAAGGATTAAAAACATATTTAAAATTGAAGAATCTTATTACCACACAACACACTAATACTACAACAATTCACCAGACAATTGAGGAAGTGGGTCCTGCCTTCTCCAATTGTCTAGTGATAAAATGAAAGCTTATTCCACGCTACTCAATATTAATGCAAAAAATATTTTAAATCACAATATTTTCAAACCAGAACTATAACTTATAACTGTATATTATCGATTATCAATTCAAGTCTTGACATACATATTTATAGAGATTATAAACCGCTAAGTTTATGGCTAATGCTAATCAAAAGGAATACGACTGTTTGGGTTGTTGTGGCTTGCAACCAACAACCTTAAAAAGCTACTTATAAATTGATTACAAACTTCAATATCATTCCAAAACAAACTAACAACTTAGACCAAGTTTATCAAAAATGACACATGACTCATAAACAACCTTGTCTTCATTCCACCCATGCTCCTCTTGCTCCCACACGCCATCCACCTAATTATCCCCTGCTACCATAGTCACGAAGGTAATCAATAAATAATTGAAGGTGTTGATACATTTACAAGTTTTTATCTTTTCCTTGCATTTTATTAAATATCCTTACTTCATTAACAAATAGTGACAGGAACAACAAATGATCCTATAAAAATGGAAGTGTAAAGGGTAAATAAAAGGTAAAAATAAGGATACATTTCACCCTCATCATTTCCCCCGAGCTTAGGGTTTTGCATGCCCTCATGCAAAAAATACATAGGATACAAACCAAACAGTTTCTGCATTGTACTAGAAATCTCTTTAAACCACAACTGTTTGAGCACATGAATTTGATCTTCATGTTCCTAAATGGGCATAAGAGATGCATTAGCAGTTTTTGCTTGGTTAAGTGTTGCCTTGAGCTGATCAATCTCAGCTGCCTGTGAAGAATTAAGGGACCCTGCATCTTGGACCTACTTTTGTAGAGCCTCACTCTCATCAGTTAACTTGGTCACCAGATTCTGCAAGTCACAAATTTCTTCGTTGGTCAACAAAGGGTGCTCTTCTTCAAACTCTTCCCCTGCCTCCTTTTCTATCTCTTCTTCGGATTCTTGTTCTGCTTCTTGATTGTGAGTGTGAGGAGTTTCAAATTCACCAATTCCTTGTTCTACAAATTTTTCCAGGTTGTCATTACCCACTTGTTCAGTTGGAATAGGCTCATCCCGGATGGTGTTTCCATCATGAATATCTTCTTTGGAAATTGTCATTTCTTCTAAAATTTGAGAATTTCGTTAAGGCATTTCAGTGTCTTGCTCAGTTATATGTTTCAATGGCCATAGGTTATTCTTGTGTCTTCCTTCTTTTACTCCTCCTTAGCTCCCTAGAGGTTGCCTCTATCTTTTTAGCTTTACAGAAGACTGTAGCTAGGATTGTCAAGTCACCAACTTCACTGGTTTTCCTAGGGCTCAAAACATCACTAACTACGTTAGCCAAGTTTGCTAATTTATCCATTGTAACAATTGGTGATTTTTCCTTATCTTGAGAAACTTATGAAACATTAACTAAGGTCGACCCACTATGCAGTTTCCTCTTATCCATAGAGTCTAGTGTACTAGTCTCAATAGTTTTAACACTTACATTTTTAGCATTTGATTTCTTGACCTATTAACTGCATGATCCTAGGATTTGTTTGATGTTTTTCAAAGGAACCCTTTTCTTTGAGGAGCTAGGGAAATTTGACTCATAACCCTCATCAAAAGAATTTTCATCTTTACTACCCTTGTTCGAACTTGTATGTTCAGATTCCTCTTTCTCAGAGTTGCCAGAAGATTTCTTTGTATTGGAAGATCCCTCCTTAGCAAAATTTTCTTGGCTGTTAGGGAGGTCTTCCTCAACAGAGTTTTCTAGGGAATCGTCTCCAACAAACGAATCCCAGTCTATTGGAGGAGAAAAATCTTTAATTTCCTCACAATCAACAGTTTAATAAGCCCATGATGGGCTAAAGAATTCTTACTTCCTTTCTGAACTACTTTTCTCATTTGGGTTATAGAGGAATAAAGGAAGAATGAAACATTTACAAGCAAACCATATCGTAAATGCAACATGAGTCAAAAATGTTTAGCATATACATACACGTACCTACCTTCACAGGTTATGTACTAGATAATAATCTTTGCTACACCATTCCAGGGATGCGAGAGTGAGGCCAACTTCATTCTTTTCCCAAATACTACTTCAATAGATTCTCCTCATCACACAAACTTCTTACGAAGGAATTTAAGATCTTGCACCCACTCTGAATAATCAGGGAAATTGTCTTCTCCTATGAATTCCAAACTAGAGACATCTACTATGGCCTCCACCATGACAGGAATTGCCAAACCATGGACCCGTTCTCGTTTGCTGTGATATGTCATTGCGAACTCTCGTGCCAGTTTGTCATCATGTACCCCTTAGTCTCTTAAAATATGTATCCCACCCTGCCTGTTTAAAAAAATTATATGCTTCAACAACTGCTGGAGCCCTCAATTTATCCATAGTTGTGGGATCAAAACAGTGGTGGTGATCTCCTTCCATCATGCTACCAGGAGGTTCTCTCAACTCAGAATAGTGCGTTGTTTTCAAACCAGAATAGTGTGTAGATAAAACTAGGTAATAAATGCAAAAACCGCCATAGGGAAGGATCGGAGTATTGGGAATAGTTCAAAAATGGCTTACAGATATTAGATGAGGTAAAAATGGAAAGTAAAAGATAACGAAGTTTGGATAGTGGTTTGCAACGATAATTATGGCAGGTTATGGTTTACACGAATAATGACAGGGTAATAATGTTATGAAATAGTTGAGGTCAGGTAATAAAGATTTACGACATGCCAGATAAATATGACTTGATGAAAAATTTAAATAAAATGAATATGGTTTAGATATGATTTGATAGTCCCGGATATGAAATGGATACAACTAGACAACTTACCCCCCAGCTTGTCATGTGACTTGTCCTCAAGTGACATCACTATTTATTAAAGAAAGAAAAGACATAAAATAAAATAATAAAGAAAAGAAAAAACTCAAAATATACCAATACCGAGCCGCCATGTGTACAAAAGGTCGACATGGAAGCGAACACATGAGGCACCGACGAAACAAAAAATGGAGCCAAACAAATCACGTTGTTGGTGCAGTTGAGATATGCCAGTGAAGCAGTGTCTGTAGTCGAGAATGGGGCAACATAGAAAGATGACAACGATAGCACATCAGAAAATGCATCGTCACATACACTGCCAAGGTGGAAAGGTACGAAGATATGAAATGGAGTACCACAGATGCCACACCACCACGTGGAAAATGAAATGCAAAAAATAATCACTAGCAGATGTAAGTGGGAATCCGAGCAAGAAAATGACATGAGTGTAAAAGCGGATCATGGAATTAATGGAGGCATAAGGGTGTTTAGAAATGATGGAGTGCTGGGATGGAAGCATGGAAAGTCCTTAGAATGTGCAAGATGGTAGCAACACCAGGAAGTAGGTAAAAGAACCACGGAGAAAAGGGAACAAACACCACCAGCAACACCTACAAAAAGAACCGAACAAGAACTCTTGTCTGAGAAATGATAGGAACCGAGTCCCAAGATAACCAGGTAGAATGAAGCATACAAAAAGGTGGAGTACCTGGTTGAAAAGAAGAGCCAAATGTCAAAAAGTCATCCCCAAATAGCAAAAAGTGAAAACTGTTATGAGTGCACCAATTAAAAACAAGGGAAAAAGGTAGTTCTTGGCATAGAAGTGACAAGAATTATTTTTGTTATTTTTTCTGCTTTTTTTCTTCTTCTTTTTTTTTTTTTGACAACAGACCGTTGACATGTCGATTTTCAATCTGTCACCGCTTAAAGGCGCTGGTAAATCAGTTTTCACCACTAAGTTTATTTAATAGTCAACACTCGTTGGAAGCCAGTTTTCAAGCATTAACTGGCCAACAACGCCTGAAGGTTTTTGTTGTTGGATCTTTTATTGCTTTTTTTTAATAATTAAATACATTTTGAAAAGTACCTAAAAGGTACTCGAAGAGGCCACAGGAACCCTGTCATGCAGATGGAGTTCCTTTGACAAATTTACGACAAAATCCTCCCTGGAAATAGGCCTCTTGTACAACTTCAATCGATGACCATTGACAACTAGAGCCATGTGGTCAGAATCCACAGTAGGGTATCAGTTGTGCCACACTTTTAGCCAACTTATCAGCATAAGTGAATTTAAGTATTTTTAACTAAAAATTAATTTTGGTCAAACATATGATCTTGTAAGATTCATTCTAGCTAAGTTATATATGTCCACAAATTTTCCAACTAAATTGTTGGCCAAATGCATAAATTAGCACGACTTTGAGTCCAATTTACCAAAAAATAAATTTTTTTAAAAAAATATAAAAATACCCTTTTATAGATCCATAAGTTTAGTTTTAAAAAATGTATATATTTTAATAGTTTAATTATTATTTATAGTTTCCTTTTTTATTTTTACTAAATGTAGGTTATCAACAAAAAACATTAGGTTGATTACCATGTCAAGGAAAAATAGAAAAATTCATAGAAAAAATTGAAAAAATATGATGCCCTAGACACAAGAATCTATATCAAGAAGGTATATTTTTTTTTTCTATTTTAGATAAATAATTAATATGAAATTTGACGTCAACTGGAAACAATTAAGTTTTAATACACTCTCATTTTAATATTTATTTAAAAATATATTTTATTAAAATTGGAAATAAATATATCCGTGCCCTAAAGTTTCAAGTTATAAATACACACAAAAAAATTGAAGGAAAGAATATAAAATTTACTATATAAAGATTGATGTCTCATGTAATTTCATTTTTCAACATTTTATCAACAACTAAATTATAGTGAATTTATAAAAAAATATATTCAAATAATTTTTTAATTTTTTCAAAAAAATACAAACATAAAATATACTAAAAATTAAATATTTTATTAGTTTACATCATTTCAAAATTCAAAACATATATATCACTTTTTAGTGATTCAAGTTTTAAAGTTGGATTAGTGTTGGTCGGTTCCTTTATAAAAGTGTGACACAACTTTGTACTTTTACCTAGTACGAAGCTTAACTGCTCCATTGTCGTAGACCATATCAATTTCGTAAGGCCCAAGCCACCGAGTGTGGAACTTTCCCTTAAAATCCTAGAAACGAGAGTCATATAATAGTGCCCAATCACCTGGTTGAAATGACCGTTGTTGAATGAAATGATCATGCCAGAGAGCACGTTGTTTTTGAACAATCTCTGTGTGGAAGAGTGCTTGTTGACGAAGTTAATTCAATGAGTGAAGTTGCGCAATCCATTCTTTTTGTGCATCAATCAAGCTCATTCCCAATTGGAGTGCAATACGAAGAGTCTTGACTTCAAATTCAACAGGAAGAACAACTTTCTTACCATAGACAAGTTCGTAAAGTGTCAAACCGGTGGTGGTTTTCCAGGTTGTGTAGTAGGCCCACACTACTTCAGGAAGTTGTGTGGCCCAATCTCGCTTATGGAGGGAAACTATCTTGGTAAGAATGTTCTCAAGTTCTCTATTGGTAACTTCAACCTATCCATTAGCTTGAGGATGATAAGGTGAAGATTTGCGATGTTTGATCTCATACTCACAAACCAAAGAAGAAATGAGTTCAAATGTAAATTGCCGACCTTGATCCGTGACTATCTCTCATGGAACACCGAATCTGGTAAAAATCTCAGAATAGAGGAAGTCTACCTTGGTGTCCCTTGCATGCTTCAAGGAAACAACTTCAACCCACTTGGTTACATAATTTGTGCACACAAGGATGTATTCCTCGTTCTGAGATGGTGGGTTGATAGGTCCAACAAAATCAAGCCCCCATTTTTCAAAGGGCTCAATGGACAACTGAGGATGCAATGGCATTTCATCTGAGCATGTGGGGCAGCCCATACAATTACATTTATCACAGTGTTGAATGTAACACTTACAATCCTTATGGAGTGTAGGCCAAGAGTAGCCTGCAATTAAGACCTTCTAGGTAGTCCTCTGAGCAGTAAAATGTCCTTCGCAAGGTTTTGTGTGGCATGCGTGGAGTATGTTGAAGACATAATCTTTGGGTACACATTGGTGCATGATATTGTCAATACTATGTCGAAAGAGCAATCCATTGATCCATGCGTAGTCACCACTGAGTCCAACCAATTTTCGGCGTTCCCTCGAAGAGAAATAAGGTGGGAACTTGCAAGTAACCAGGTAATTTTCCATGTCAGCGCACCATAGAATTTTTGCTAATATAGCAAAGAGATGCTCATTTGGAAAGGCATCATCGATCTGAATTGGTTCATCATCTTGTTGTTGTAACTTGGAATTTTTTTTTTGCAACCACATTCTCCCGACCAAGTTTGTCAAGTATAGTAATGTCAAATTCTTGAATCAAAAGTAACCATCTAATAACTCTACCGATTACAATAGGTTTATTCATTAAGAATCAAATTTTAGAATGATCAATATGAACAAATACTTTATATGTGGTAATATAATGAAGAAACTTATTGATTGCATAAACAACAACAAGAAACTCCTTTTCAATTACCATATAGTTTACCTCAGCTCCCATGAAATTCATGCTAATGTAGTAGATGGAGTAGAAAAAGGTTATCTTCTTTTTGTCCAAGGACAACTCCCATGGAACAATTTGAGGCATTAGTGTGAATGTGAAAATGGAGTTCCCAGTCCAGACCTCTGAGTACTGGTGTGGTTACAAGCTTGTTCTTAATGGTTTCAAAGGCTTCTTGGCATTTTGGTGTCCAAGAGAAAATGACATCTTTTGCTAACAAAGAAAACAAGGGAGAGGCGATCTTACTAAAATTTTGGATAAACCTCCTATAATACCCTGCATGGCCTAGAAAGCTACACACATCCTTTTGGCTAGCGGGTGTAAGCAAGTCTTGAATAATTTGTATCATTTTGGGATCAACTTGAATACCCTTGGAAGAAATATAATGACCAATTACTATCCCCTCTATCATAAGCATATGACACTTTTCATGGCTTAATGATAAACTACTGTTTATACAACATTTAAGTACCTTTTCTAAATTTGTTTTAGCCTCTTCATAAGTATTACGATGGACTGTAAAATCGTCCATACACACCTCAACACAATCATTTACAAGATACACAAAAATTCTCAAAACTTCCCTTTGAAAAGTGGCAAGGGCATTACATAAACCAAACAACAAAATGTTATAGGAAAAGGTGCCCAAGGACAAGTGAAGGTAGTCTTGTCCCGATCTTCAGGTGCTATGCGAATTTGGTTGTAGTCGCTAAACCCATCCAGAAAGAAAATAACTTTTTACGTGCAAGAGTGTCCAACACTTGATCAATAAACGGTAATGGAAAGTGATTCTTTTTAGTAGCTTTATTAAGTGTTCTATAATCAACACAAATTATCCACTTACCATTTTTCTTGGGAACCGCAACTAGAGGAGAGACCCATTGAGTATCTGAAATAGGATATATAAACCCAACATTTAACAGTTTCAGTAACTCCTCTTTAACTATTTCACGCAAGATAGGGTTAAGCCGTCGTTGTGGTTGCTAACTGGACGACTACCTTCTTCAATGTAAATGTGATGGGTGCGGGTTTCAGGATGATTGTCACACATATCTTGTTATTCCCAAGAAAATGCATCTTTATTAGTTCTAAGCAAGGCAACAAGGTCTTGGATTTGTTCAGTGGTTAAATGTGGATTATTATTAAGTGTGAGATCAGGTAAAATCTCCATGGCCTTTGATTGTGTAGGTGAATTCATGGCTAGTTCTTGTGAAGTGGATGGTGTGTTACTAGAATTTGGAAAGGATAAAAATGAGCTATACAAACAATTATGAGGTAGCAATTGGTGCAATGTAACAAAGTGTTGTACAAATTGTGAGCCACCCACCGGTGGAAAATTTCCAAAAGGGCAAGGAGTATTTATACCTGAATGAAGAACCATGCTTTCAAAGGATTCATTAGGTGCTTATCTATTCTGAAGAAAATTAACAAGAATATTATCCTTAGTGGGTTCTTCAATATCTAAAGCTTGACCAATTGTCAAAATGGGTAATGACTCATCCAAGTCACTGTCAACCCATACTGGATCCTTCGTCTCCAACAAAGGTTGTGTTGGTGGGTATAAAGTCAACTATTTTGTGTGGTCACCATTGGAGATGACCATGTTTCCTGACTAACAATTAATCAATGCATCCACAACTACCAACCAACGTCGTCCCAAAATCAAGGGGTATCCCCCTAGCTTAATCTTTGGCTGCAAAACCATAAATTCAGTTGGGTATTCCCAAGAATCAATAGAAAGGACTACATCTTCAATCATACCTTCCAGTTTGACCAAAGATCGGTTTGCCATTTGGAGAACTATGGGAGTAGGTCTAAGTCCCTTAAGTGACAATCTTTCCTTTGTTTCGTTTGTCATAACATTAATTGCAACACCCAAATCAACAATTGTGATAGGAATAATAACTTTACCAATAGATACCTTGATGACAGGACTCCCTAGATTTGAGTACATAGGAATGGTTATGTTCCCAAGCATGAGGTGTGCTAGTTGTCCAATAACTTGGACGGTCTTCGGATCTTGCTTCTTCTTTTTCTTTTGAGTACATAAATCCCAAACTATTTTGGTATATATGGGGATATCCTTGATGGTCCGCAACAAAGGAATCTTAATGTTAACATTGCGTAATTCATTGAAAAAATCAAATTCAGGTTGGGAAACTTCCTTTTGCACTGGTTCTAACTGAAATCGATCAGGGAAGGGAGGTTCCTTTACTAGGTCCTCTTTAGGTTCTTCATTAATTTTGATGATGGTGGGCCCCTAAAGAGCCTTGCCCGACCTTAATTGGACTCTCTCTAATTCTACGGTATTTACATGATAAGTAGAGTAACCTGTTGCCTCATTATTATACACGGGTTGTGTTGCTTTATTGTTGGGATTTAGATTTGGTTGAGCTGGCATTGGTGTAGGCTTTGGTGGTTGTGTTGGATTGGCTTGCTAAGTGGATGATGATGGTATGGGTGGAATAAACTGTTGGGGCTGTTGATATGGGTTAATCATGGGAGGAGGTGGAAATTGTGATTGTGATGGATATGGTTGTTGGTATGGTGAAGATTGTGGCAATTGTGGCCTCCATGCCTGTTGCCATGACTGTGAAGCATACTGGTATTGTGGCATCCATTGAGGGTATGGTGGAGGTTGTTGCCAACTCTTGTACCATCCAGGTTGATTGGAAAAAGAATTAGATTGGGTAGGTCCCAAAGAAAAATAATCATTTGTCATTATAGGATGCATTACTTGAGGTGGAAAAGGTCGCCTAGGGGCCATGTAGTAGACAAGTTCCTCAGATATATTCAATATCAGGTACTCCTACAAGAAGAGGCATTAAGGTAGAACTTTTTCTGTCTTCCTCTAAGGATGAAATACTTGTCCTATTATAAGGGAAATCCTCGCTACTATGTCTCTTATGACAGGTCAGACAAAAGACAACCAAGGCCTTTTCGGCTTCCTCTTGCTTTCTTCGAGTATATAAAGTGTTTATTTGTTTACCTATATGATTTAACAAATTAGTTTTAAGATCGTCAAGTAAGTTACCTATTTCACACTTTGTTATACTTGTGGTATTTCCCGAAGAAGAAAGCTTACTTGAATAATTCCTCCCCGAACGTTGAGACCTCGAGTAAGTCCTCCAAATGTCACAAATATCATCAAAGTCTAATTTAGAGACATTACCTTTTCCTATTAAATTCAATGCATCCATAGTATCATCCCTTGTTCCCCTAAGAAACAACATTTTAATAGTATCAGGAGTTAGCTTTGGTCTTCGTGATCGTTGCAGGCTGAACATGAAGCGATCGAGGTAATCTTCCACGGTCTCATCTTCTTTTTGTTTCATACGGAATATCTCATCCCAAACCTCTCTCATTTTACAATACTCCTAGTATTTGGTCGAAAATTATTCCTTCATGACGTTCCATGTTTTGATATTTCTAAGGTTCATGAACTAGCATAAGGTTGCATCCTTCAGTGTGGCTGGGAATAACTTGAGCTTTTGTGCATCTCTCTGACAATCATAACTATAGAACAACACATCAAACTCGAATAAGAACATGTCAGTATCCTCAACAGAAAGACCACAAAAAAATCGGTAAAGTGGAATGGGGAATATTTTTCATAGGGGTATCCTTTTTAGGATGTGTAATTGGAAACTCAAAAGTGACCGGATTGTTGTGGGCTAATGCTCTTGCATTGGTATCATTGTTGTTATTGTTGAGATCAACCATGACATTAAATGTCCAAGGGGTGAAATAAGTTTTGAATGGCTTTTGGGTTCCTGAGAATGGACCAACTCTAGACCCGTAAGATTCTTGGAATATCTTTGCAACCTTCTTTTGCAATTCTTCGGAAGACCCTGGATGGGTACCTGTAGGGGTCTCGACAATGGTAGACTCAATAACACACTTTTCAATATCTGGTTCGACTAACTCTTTTTTGGGTAATGGGGGTACAACTAATGGTTGTAATTTATCTTTCAATTTTTCTTGTTGTATGCGACTTCTCTCAATGGATGGCTTTGATTTATTTTCCAATTCTTCAAGTTGTGAACCCTCAACGGATGGTTTTGATTTGTTTTTCAAAATTTCAGGTTGTGAACTACTTCCTTTCTCTTTTTTAATAAATCTACCTCTACTACCTCTACTACGATTCATGCACCTATATGACTTATAATAGCACAAATAAGGAGTATTAACCTTAACAAGGTCGACAGTTGTATAGGCTTTCCTCTTGACATATTGGTCCTAACTTGACTTACTATGGTTTCAGGCCTTTAAAACCTTTCCTCGACAACAACGCCAAAATGATTGGATTAAACTGTGGGTGAACTTTAGGGGCAAACTATCCTTGTAATTCTATCTAGTTGGAAAATGTGTTTAAATCAATCTTCGGGAATTTCATGAAGGTTTCCTCAGTTTATTCCTTAATTGTCAATTGAGAGTCATGAACTTATGAAAGATATTGGGGTTGTTTGCCTAAGGGCTGAACCTAGCAGGCTAAGTGTGGATGGATGCAACTACATGTGACCTATATTTATTCAAAATTCAGGTTTATAGACTTCCTATCAACTTTGTGAAAGGAACCTGCGCTAGGAACAATTTGTAATAAAGACAGATTAAAATCAAACAGTAAAACAAAATTAAAACTTCCACACTAAAAATGAATTGATAGAAGATAACTAAGTACTAGAATTGAAATGTAATATATTAAACTAAATTCACATATATTGATGAACACACTGATTAACACCGATTGTAATATTAAACTAAGAACATCAAGCACGTTGAATGATATACATTAGAAGATAATATGCTATGTTGGATTCACCTGTAACCATAAGCACACTAATTAACAACACACCAAATTATTCCAATATAATAATTAACAGTACACTAAATAACTTTGAATTAACACAATGATTAAGGATTAAAAATAGATTTAAAAATGAAGAATCTTTTTACCACACAACACACTAATACTACAATAATTCACTAGGCAAACAAGAAAATGGGCCCTACCTTCTCCAATTGTCTAGTGATAAAATGAAAGCTTATTCCACGCTACTCAATATTCATGCAAACGATATTTCAAATCAGAAATTTAGCTTATAATTGTATATTATCAATTATCAATTCAAGTCTTGACATACACATTTAAAGAGATTATAAACTGCTAAGTTTATGGCTAATGCTAATCAAAAGGCATACAACTGTTTGGGTTATTGTCGCCTGCAACCAACAACATTCAAAGCTACTTAGAAATAGATTACTGACTTCAATATCATTCCAAAACAAACTAACTTAGACCAAGTTTATCAAGAATGACACATAACTCATAAATGACCTTGTCTTCATTCCATCGATGCTCCTCTTTCTCCCACACACCATCCACCTAATTATCCCCTACTACCATAGTCACAAAGGTAATCAGTAAATAATTGAAGGTTTTAATACATTTACAAGTTTTTATCTTTTCCTTGCATTTTATAAAAATATCCTTACTTCATTAACAAATAGTGATAGGAACAACAAAAGATCCTATAGAAATGAAAGGGTAAAGGGTAAATAAAAGGTAAAAATAAGGACACATTTCACCCTCATCAATGGTGAAGAAGATCTCTTATTGAAAGAAGAGATGAGGAAAATAAATAGTTTATTTGAAAGAGAGATTCTCATGCAAGAGGACAAGGAAGAAGAAAAGAGGGAGGTTGCAACGGTAGTGAGTCCTTTAGAGGACATGAAGATAACGATGAAAATAGGGGTGAAGATGAGATAGTTGCAGTTGAGCGTGTAGGAAGAAAAATTACAAGTGTAGGTGAAGAAGATAAGGCAAATTTTGTTTTTTCAAAATCTTGCAATTGTGAAGTATATGGTGATTTGCATCAATTTAATTTGAAGAGAATAAAAGAAGAAAGCCTAAAGAGCTAAAAGTTATTGTACAACAATGTGTTGATGAATGTGTTAAATGTAAAAAGGAGAGTTTGAAGGAGTGGTAAGTGCCAACAAGGAGATGATAGAAATTTTTGATTTCCATAATATTGATATGGATATGTGTGCAAGAATAGTGGTGAGTAAGGAATTGGAAGAAGAGTTTTGGTGGAGGTGGATAGAGTATGGTGGGTTAACTTCCACAAAAGAAGAAGATGGAGGAATTTTGTGGAGGTGGATGGGTTATGGTGGGTTGAATTCCATGAGAGGAAGACACAATTGGAGAAGGAGGTCAGCTCATGATGGAAGAAATTCCATGAAGAGAAATAAAGATGAAGGGAAGATTTGATGGAGGAATATGGCAAATATTTTGACCAAGTGCTGGAAAAGAAGAAAGAAGAAAAACAATAGGCAGGGTACCTATCTTAGCATTGGAGTATGTTGCAAATTTCTTGCAACTTGAAAGGGTATTCCTAATACTCAACTCCAATTTGTGAGTTATGCTCACAAACTTCTTTGACGCAAGAGCATCTGGATCCACAGGTGATCCTGCATCACCCAAAAATATTTTTAGTTTAATTTTTCAATTATGGATTATTTTGGTGGTTTCAAGCATCTCTTGAAATCAAGAAGTCTCTTGTGTGGTGGGAATTGCAAGATTTGAGTTTTTGCCAAACCATTGTTTTAAGACTCCACATGTAGCTTTATGAAAAATTTAAATTTTAAAAATTGATGAAGGTTGGTGAAAATCCTTTGGAGGGAAGCATCATAATGTTATACTGCTTATCTTGGTTGGTTTTCCAACCGATCACTTCCAAAGCACCAATTTGATCAAATTATTTTGGTGTGATAGTATAGAGTTTGTGGCAATTAAACTATTGCTTTTTATTCCTTTACGTTTCATCTTTCCATTGCACAAATAAGTTGGGACATTTGAATTTGAAAATGGGAAAAAAATTTATTTGGGAGCTCAAAAAGGTGTATAATCACGGTAATTTTCACTTTGTTTTCTTTGCTAGGTTGGAGGTTATTTATTTGTTGGTTCAAATAGATGTTAGAGGCATATTTTCATAACAAAAGTTGAAGAAAAATGAAAAAGAAAATAACCAAATTAAAGAGATTGGAGGCCATGTAGAAGGAGGAAGGAGAGAAGTTATAAGTAGAAGGTGAAGAGAAAAGACACCACACAACAAAGAGACTAAGTAGAGATAAAGAAAATAAGAAGTTGCATAGGTTAAGAGAGAAGAGAGTGTGAGGGATCAAGGGGCATCGATCCAATCTTGAAGGTTGTTAAAAAAAAATTAAATCAGTAATTTTTAATCAACAAAGAAAGACCTGCAAATGAGGCAATGTTGAAGACATAAAGAGTTGCATAGTGTTGGGAAAAAAATGAATAGTGGAGTGGTTACTTGCAGATGAATGTAAATGACTATGAAAGGTCATGTTTGTAATGTTGTTGCAGATTTTTGTAGTATGGTATTTGATGTAAATAATTGGCTTACAAGTTTGTTATCAATAAAAAGAAGTTGCCACCATTGTTCCTATGCTATTTTTGAAAAATGGAATTGTCGAATTAAGATTGTGTTGGTTGTGAATTTTGCCAATTTGATAAGACTTTTGCAATTTGTTTTGTACCAAGAATTCTCCCATGTTCTTAACATCCATTCCTTCACGAAAGAGGCACAATGCTTTGGCAATTTTGGTCTTCTTGTTTTTGGATGCACCTGCATATAAAAGCCCAACTATAAGACCTTTCACTGGTGGGTTTGGAATTCTTGCTATCATGCACTTTGCAAAATTAAGAGAGGTAGAAGGCACTCAACAATAATTTCAACCCGTGTTCTCCATCTAGTCGCCTCCACCAAATTTGAAATGAAGACCTCATATACAATGCTATCACGAGTGTACCCCTCTTGCTAGCTAGCTTCCTTGATTATTTTCTTTATCGCTCACACCAGCTCACCTTCATGCACCCTAAAGAGTTATGATCTAGATCTCCAATGCTTCATTTTGCATTCACATGCCAATGCCGAGAAATCACCTATGTTACTAGAAACGAGAAAGAAAAACCACAACGACAATGACAACATGACGAGAAACGAGATATTTAGAGGTTACTTATAAGAAACAAATTTATATACATATATATTTTCAAAAATCTAGATTTATATACACATAATTTAAAATAATTTCAATTATATTTTTATAAAAAAACACTTATAGTTAAAAATATTCTATTTCTATATTTTAACTTTAGTTATAATTACAATAATTTAAAAAAAAATTAAAATATATATAAAGTCTAAAAAAATAATTTAAAAGCTTAAATATTTTTTAAAAATCATTTAAATTTATTTATTATATATTTCATTAAATTATAATTAATTAATTTTATATTTTTACAAAAAAAAATATTTTTAAATTTTTGTCAAATAACAAAATTATTTTTAAAAACAATTTAATTATTAAATAATTCTAAAAATGCATCCACGTCAAAAGCAAGCAATGGTTAAAAAAATAATTTAATGCTTCACTTATGACGAATTGCAGATATCTGCAGTCAATAATAAAGAGTATTATTAACCCTACTCATTGAATCCTCTTTATTCTGTAGTTTAACTTAGTCTATATTAATTTGGTAGATAGGGAAAGCCTGTGATTTTTTTTCTGACTGCAAAGGCTTGGAAACTGCTCAAACAGGTAGGAAATGACCGTTAGCGATGAGAAACATGTTTCAACTGTTGAAACACAAAAGACGCTTTCTCGTTGTGTTTCTGGTAACATAGGAAAACACCTACATCCATGTTTGGTTATCGATCCAACCCCTTCATATTCCTTTATTTATAATCTTCACCTCTCTTCATAGATGTCATGTGAGTGTGGCTCTGTGGAACTACTAGATCACACCAGTATCTCAATATTTGATGCATTTCACGATGTGATTCAAAACCCAACTATGACAATTAGACCAATGATGTGGAGTTTCATAAACCATACCTCCTTTTTGAAGTAGATTGAATTCCTACTTCCTTTGAAAAATGGGTATCTGTGCTATCACTTCATGTTTACGGTTTGATTCTTATATCTTCACGTACTTGTGCCATTTCCAAGGTGAATCACCCTTTGAATATTTTGGAGGTTCTTTCCTTATACTAGATGTGACTCTGCTGGGGTAGCAACCTTGTCTTAGTCACTACTCAATATTTCTTCTAGTCCCTCCCATGTTGTTTAAGAGGAAACTAGGATGTCCTTTGTACCAGATATGATCATGTTTGCAAGGAGGCTAGTGGCTTGATTGGCTTTCGTATATACATGCATTATCGAGGGAATTCCTATCAGTTGTGATAGTTTGGACCAAATTACATGAATCCATCCTTGTATGCACCAATTTTTAATTGCATTTATGCAAGCTAACAAGTACCCTTTAATGTTTACCTTTCCTATTCCTTTCGAGATACAAAGTTCCAATCCAACAACAATCACTAGCATTTCAACTTCATTATTGGAGCCTTCTTTCATTTTTTCAATAATGTTCGTATCATGTTCCCACAATGGTCTATTATGATGCATCATGCTCTTGTTTTGTGGATTTCCTTTGGATGCTCCATCAAAATTTAGCTTTAATTTCCTGTTTGGAGGATATGTCTACTTCTTATTTTTGAAGTCCTCACCACTCTTTCATTAGTAAATCATCCCAATTTGTAAACACCTGATTCTTTTTCACAACTCTTGAGTTTAATACTTCTATGATGCCATTTTTGTTGTTAAAACCTATTTAATGCTTTTTCTTCATCACAAGACACTTGACTATTCCTTTCTTTCAAAATCTACCGTATAAGGAGAGAGAAGCATGTAGTCCAAACGTTGCTCCAAAAGGTGTTTGTTTGCATTTTTAACTAGCTTTGCCTTGCTCCAAGCCAATTCAACTTCTCCATTAGCTAGTCCCAACATCTCGATGCAAATTCACAGCTAATCAACAAGTAGTCTGCCATTTCCTCACTCTTCTTGCACATCAGGCACTAGTTCGGTTCGGCCACCCCAATCAAGTGTAATCGATCACTAGTTAGAATCCGCTTGTGTAAGGCCGTCCATGCAAATAGCCTTGGGGAGCATCACCTTGTTCTAGCAGAGGTTTGTGGCCATCAAAATATTAATATTTAATAATAAACACAATTAAATAAAATATAGAAGAATAAACATAGATTAAGATTTGAAATTAAACTATAATTTTTATATAGATATATATAAATACTATTTATTATTTCAAAATTAAATAATTAATAAAAAATATTTAATAATGTGAATGTGTTAACAAAAACTCTTACCTTTTACCTTAAATTTGATAATCATTTACACGTCAAAATATTAATATTTATTAATATTGAGAGACATTCTACAATGATAGCAAATGGTGGAGTGTATTTGCGTGATTGTGTTAACAAAAACTCGTAACTTTTACCTTCAAATTATACGTCAAAATATTAATATTTAATAAAAAACATAATATTTCTAAAATAAGCTTCACAATAAAATTTATGTCTCCATATACATAATACATTAAACAATACCAAAAGATAAAATAATTTTAAGTACATACAATGACTCTAAATTGATATTCCCTCATGGTCCAAAGGCTTAGACCAGCAATGCTCTGCAATTTAAAATGTAATGTCTGCTGGTCGAACATTTGAAATGTCAAGATCGACAAGAATGCGGGCAAAAGTTGTGTGGATGAAATTTGAGGTGTCAGAATCCATTGCCAAGAAGCAGCTCAACGAATTGTAAATGCTTCAAAACATATTGAAGAAGAAGATTTGGAAGATGAATCCACAGGCATAACCTTTAATAATTCTATAGAAAAGTTAAGTGCAAGATGCCAGGGGTTGAGTATGAGCAAATGCTGGCCCTAAAACCAGAGATGACCACAAAGAATTGCATCCACAAACACAAGAATAAATTTTCTGGCTACCTTAATTTTGTGTGCAGATCTGAAAGACTTGGCCAGAAGCAGTTGAAACCGCCTCTTAACCCGTGCGAAGCGAAAAATCCTTCATTTTCAATAACTTCATTCTAATATCAACTTCGAATTCCAGAGCAGGGGACTTTATGGCACGGCTGATGGATTTGACCTTCATCTGTGACGCGCCTTTTCTCCCATACACTGAATCCGGAGTAGCATTGTGTGTCGCGGCAAGAACAGCCCTATTTTGGGCGACATTAAAGGAATTTAGGCCAGGAGCATTACTGAACGACCTAGACTTGGATTGTGAATCTCTTACCAGGAAAACTGTAGCGTCCTTATTCTACTTTGGGGTTACAGCTTCATTGGACGAATCCCTAAACGATTTCCTTCATTCTTTCGTTCCAGACGCGAGTTACTGTTTCAATAAGTACTACTGAGTGAATTTCCTTCACCTTCCATGGATTTGGGGAGATCTGTGGTCTTTTCTGAGTCGATGGAGCCTATAATTTTGTTCGCAGGAACTCTAAAATCAGAAACATCGGGTAGGTAGCCAGAATACTAATTAAATTTATTTTATTCGATATATTTGTAAAGGCTATGTTAATCATTTCTAAATTGGATTCTTAACTAAAGTGCTCCAAAATAATGTTTAAAGGATGGGTCTAACATTTCTTCTTAAAGTTGAGATGAACTTAAAAGGTAAATGTTAGTGAGCCAAGTAATGGGAACATGCATGCAGGGTCACATCCACTTACTATTTTTAGTCGGTATGTATATGTGAGTTAATCATTATATGTACATGTATTTATGATCTATTATGTGTTGTTACATTTATCCTTTTATCGATGATAACAAGTAGTATGTGATGTTTGTCTTGTCATCATAGTTGACAATGAATTGGGAAAGAGAGAACTTATGGTGTAGTATGAGATGTATTGACATTAAAAGCATCAAGTTTCCACAGTCCATGATAATCAAGTGTCAATTTCTGGATTAAAACTGTATTGACATTTTTATTTCTTGTTAGGATGTACTTAAATATTTGTGTTACTAAACCAAGTAAAGGGGAAGATGTTTGTAGTAAGGTTGCAACCACTTTCTTTTGTTAGGTAGTCACTATGTGTACATGTAATGTTGTTCAAGTTATTCACATTGAAAATGTGTTGTATGTATGAGCTATTTACAAGGTGTACATGTGTTGTGTGCCAAGCTAGTCACACTATGTAGATGTGATGCATGCTTGAGCTAGTCACATTGTGTATATGTGATGTAAGCATGAGTTTGTTGCATTGTGCATATGTGATGTATCCATGAGTTAGTCATATTATGTGTATGTGATGTATGTGTAAGCAAGTTACACTATGTACATATACATAGTCACATCATGTATATGTGATGTAGTCACGAGTTAGTCACCTTGTATGTATGTGATGTACGCATGAGCAAATCACACTATGTATATGTGATGAATTTGTGAGTTTATCACCTTGTGTGTGTCATGTATGTATGAAAAAATCACATTATGTATATGTGACATCCATGAATTAGTCACAATGTGTAGGCAATGTATGCATGGATTAGTCACAATTTGTATAGATGATGTATGCATGAATTGGTCACATTGTGTACATGTGTTATATGCATGAGCTAAACATTGTGTGAATGTGATAGACTACATTGTGGGTTGGTGAGGAACCATAGTGATAGACTAGTAAACCAAGAGAATCATATTAGAGTTTTCTTACCAAGATGGGTAACTTAGAATCATATTGGTGTTTTCCTATTGAGATGGTTAAGAGGAAGAATGCAATTCTCTCAGATGAGATGAATGTGAACTTGGTTGCAATGTTGAAACAAATAGGTTAGCAAATTATAGTTCTCAAGAATCAAATCGGTCCGGATATTCAATTAAGGTCTTCATGATCTTTATGTTAAATATCCGATATTTCATGCATGCTCTTTGTTTGTAGCAAAAATAGCTTATTTCAAAATCTACTTGTCCAACAATAGATATGTGATCAGTCATCCCTCTTATAGGATGTGTTAAAGAAGTAAACTGTGAAGATCCTTTATTTATAGTTTTCAAAATCAGTTTGGAACTAGATTTGTTTGAACTTTATTTCCTTTACCATCCTATTGTGATCACATAATTTTCCTCCAAGATATAAAATATACAATAAATTTCTTGAACAAAAATAAAACTATGAAAACACAAGCTAACAGAAAATGAACAAACCTTGAGAGATAAAAGATTGTAAACTTAACATACTCCAAACTAAGCAAGATTGTCAGTTTTAGCTTAAAGAATCTAGTTATACTCATAGATTTTAGGTATTTTGGGAGCAACTAATAATTGTCAACTCCCAAATATATGTTGACAAGGCTTTTAATTTTGAGTCTAATACCATGGAAAATGGAACTAATTTATGAAGCAAGAGCATTTACATTGGTTTAAAGGCCACAAAATGTGAAATGCGCTTCTTATGTGACCCATAAATTGGTGAACTAGTTGAGCTTTGACATACACAACCAATCATTCCAAACATTAGTGCTAATGGTTTTGTCTAGATATTAGTTAGTTTGTAAGAATACAATGCACCACACATGGACATTAAGACAATCTTTTTTTCTTCTATTTAATCCTACCAATTGTTAATCATCCCAAATTAACATTAAGGAAAAAACTACAAAACATGGAACTAAACCTATATTAAAACTTTCTTTTCGAGTGTGTTCTTTTGTTGATTTTACATAAATTTCACAAACTACTAGACGTGCTTTATATTTTTCATCAATAATATATGATTATCTATTGACCAAAAATTTAAAGAAAAATGTGTAGCAACTTTCATTATTAACTTGTACAAAATTAATGATAAGATACACCTTTGAGAAGCTTTCAATTTCAAATATATAAGATTAAGAGGAAACAAAAGACATTTATGATAAATTAGTAGAACATATCAATAAATGACATTTCAGATCGAAATTGTGCTAAAGAGCTGCAATCAGTAGTCGAGGATAATCAAATAAATCTTGTATTCATCCTTCAACAATTTTTACAGGTGACCTGAAAATGAAAATAAAAGTAAAATTTAAAAAATATCTATTATTTGAATGTTAGTACTTTATAATAACAAAGAGGAATAATTGCTATCTTACCCAGAAGCACTTTGTTTAATGCTAAGTAACTCCAAGTCAAACTGCACCACGAACATATTATTAGCCTCCCATGTTTTTATAATCAACATTTTTTTCTTTTAAAATATCTATAAGTTATGAAGTATACTGTCTCGTTTATTTTAAATATACATTTGTCAAATAAAATTCACTATAATAGAAGATAAAAGATAATTGCAAACAACTAAATTTTATTTAACTTAAAAAATTACTTCAATCTAAGGGATTGGAATATATATACTATATTAAAAATTTGTTAAAACAACAAATAATAATCCCTTTGTTTGTAAAGTATAAAAACCAATTAAACATAGATATGTCTTGGGGGAAATGAGCTCTCTGAAACGTGTCTTTTATACCTAAGCGCCATACTGAAATTTATCCTAGGGATTTCATTGTCAAGCTTCCCACAGTTTCCATGCGATGTCCTCGTTGAATTGCAGTTTCCTATTAAAAATAAAAAAACAGGCGAACGTGGCCGTCACACTTCTGCCCAACCCTAACAGACTAACCCCATTCCCGGTATCATTTGCATGATTTAACATTTCAATTCTTATGCACTCTTTATCTGTTTAAAGCTGTTTGTGTGGTGTAACAAAGTTTTTTATTTTTCTGATATTTTTTTTTTAGTTGGCTCTCCCATGTACCCATTTTCTGTTTTTTCCTGAAAACGGCATCCTCGTCCAAATGCCTATTTCCCATGCTCATCCATGCCCCGGTCTCCTTGTAAAATGGGTTTATTGACTGTCAATATAATCGATGATACAAGATTACAATTAACAACGGCCTTCACAATATTTTCTGCACATCTCCATGTCTTCAACAATCTATCATATTTATAGTTTAAACCAAGTTATGAGTAGTGTTGCCCTCTGCCTCCCGCCAACATTTTTTTTGCACACTAATGTATTCATGGGTCGACAGTATAAAATTTATGATTCCACCTTAAATAGAAGGTACCAAGGATTCCTTACTCACGAGAGATCAATATTTCGTTCGTGCCAAAGTCAAATAATATTGCTGAAATGCTTTGACTAAATTTGAGCTATTGATAACCTCAGAATTGAGATCCATATCTTCTCAAAGAGATTATGTAAAATGGATATTCTCCTAGAACCTTCCAGGATACCAATTGTGGTCTAATGTCAACTACGAGGGGCCTTGCCACATACCCTTCTACTCTAGATCCACAATCCATAATATGATAGGTTTGTAACAGGGTTCTAAGAGCTGAAGACCAGCCTTATGTGCTCTAGATTTCCCTCTTGCACCTTTCGCATTTGCCTCTCCTTATTAGCCAGAGATCTAGAATGTCTGTGGGATTGCCACTCTTTTCCTCTAATAAACGCCATGTCTAGGTTTTTATGGGATTTTGATACTGGATCACCAAAGGCCCAAGTTGCAAATTATATAAAAAATTTGCAAACCTAAGATCTCATTATTGTTACAGAAGAGCATCCAGACTTTTTTTGTAAACAAATTGTGAAGAAACGATTTTAAGCTACATCTAGAATAAACTTCAATTTACAACACCAAAACATCTTTTAAAGCAGACAAGAGTTGAGAAACGATTTAACTCAATCAGTTCTTGCATGCAAACTAATGATATAAAACAACTATAACCTCAAGTGTTGCATTTGGCGGAATCTCTTGAATTCCTTTATTGCCATATGCAAGCTCAGGTGGTACTATTAGCAAGCGCTGCAGATGATGAATTTTTTTCAGATAATGGAAAATCTCAGTTTCAGAACTGGAAACTTTGACAAGGTAATCTGCTATATCTTCTACCTTTATTTTTCCTTTTCACTTCAAAGTCTAACCATTTTACAGTCACTATAATAATGTTCATGCAAAGGACCCCTGCACCCACTCTTCTAGATTGCTATTGTACACAATTATATTGCCCATGCCTAAATTGTGTTAACCCTTTACTAATATCTAACAAATCCCTTCGTCTAACAACACCAGCATGATAACCCTTTCACAAAATCCCTTATTAATTTAAGAGAAACAATCTACCAGAAAATAATGCTATTTTTCACCTGGCCTCCAACTTTCATGCCTTGAACTCCCAAGTCCAATCCCTTTAAAACAATTCCTCTTTCAGATGCCCCCACATCAAATCCATAGGGCTGCAATGAAATGTCCACCACAAGTAAATTTTGATCAAACATACAAACATTTCTTACTAGTAGAACAAACAATAAAAATGTTCCAGTGTCCAAACTCATCTAGCAAAACATGGCATTATTGATTATATAACAACCATAAAGCTTGAACACATCTTAAATCCTTCAATATCTTGAAGTGCCTGACACAGATCCAAAACATACAGAAGTTCATACTATCTGAAAGTGTTCCCTTATGGATAAAAGCAAAAGTAATTTCATTTTGTCCGTTGCTCAAAAACTACTAAAGAACAACCATATCTATTTAGTTCTAACCTCTTTTTAAGTCTTCAAAATATAATCAAGGCAAAAATATATATGTTTCTTAAGCTACCCTTGGTTGGGATATATCAATAATTAACTGATATGTTTCATATCAAGTATCATTGCATTAACTGAGTGTTCCGGACTGACAAGGAGTTTTTGGCCTATGATCAGTTTTACTTACAGTGCCACCAGTAACGCCCATGCCTTGTCTACTAGTCATAAAAGTAACACCTCTCCATTTTGCTACATAGTGTACCTGGCCACATAAACTAAAATTAACAAATAGTAGACTCATAAGCATCTACATACAACAAAACTGGCATATACTAATGCCTACATAAATCAACATTAGCAGTGGATCCACAAAGCCACATCATCCTTGTAGATTATACTCTGATACATTGAAAGACATTCATAGAGAATTATAAGAGGAATAGAAGAGCCAAAAAAATTAGAATTTGATAAAACTAAATCTAAAATCTGAATAGATTTTATATATCGAGCTTGTGTGAAATAATATTTATTCTAAGATGATGGGATAATTCAAGCTAAGGAGGAGTGTTGTAACCCTACCATCTGAGAACCATTTTATTACTGTACTTTAGAGACATCGTTATTATTGAGTTGAAATTATTGAGTTGACAGCAACTGAGTTACTCATATGTATATATACATAAGAATGACAGCTTGCTAGTAAGTAGTTGATAGGCTTGTAAATAATGCTTGCAAGATCTAGATGGGTTTCCATTTTTCCAAGCTCCTTATAGATCATTGCAGGGCATTGTATCAACCACACCTACTATATGCATAAGAGAACTAGTATATCCTTGATAGATGCTATCTTTGTGACGTGTAAACTGCCAGCAATTGAGAAAAGCTGAAAAAAAGATCAGCATTGGAGTTCATGAGATTCCCTAAAATCTCCTACATATTGGAGTGATAACCTCCTTAAGAAAAGGACCAGACATCATTTGTCAAGATAATGGGAGAAGGTGGGAAAGGAACCTCCCAAGGCTTTGTATAAACAATAGCACCTTCTCTAGATCTCATAGCAAGCAGGGATTCTAAAATAAGATCATCATTCTCCATCTCACAAAAACTACAGAGGTGACAGAACCTATTCATATGCTGAATAAGGTGGTCCAACTCAACTCATGACTGGTAGGAACATTACCCCAACTAACCAAGAGGAATCCTCAAGCTATGAAATCAATTGTGTTGATAATGATTTGGTCAAACAATGATGCCATCACTAATCTGCAAGAAATGCTAGCAAAGAAACAAACTGCCACAATTTTAACAATCAAATTCTATCACAAATGATGAGAACCATGCAAAAAACAATTGATCTAAGGATAAAAAGGCATGCAACTATGAATTCAAAGCTAATTATTTGATGGTTCTATATCTAACTTTGGAGATAAGAAAGAGGAGGATAAAGAAGTTTAATCTCAAGAAGAAGGGCAATCAGCACCAAATATTTCCTTAGCAGAATTGTATTGTGACACAAACCGTATGCAGGTCAATTGAACAACTAGCTAACAGTTTGCATCAAGCAGTATCGAAGTAGGGGCCAAGTACTATGAGTGAGAGTTGTGTGAGCTCTATAACAAAGTGCACTTGTGCGTGTATCAAATTGCTGGTGGATCAAAAGAGCTGTGGCCCAGAGAGGAAGATAGAAATAGGAAACAACCGATGTGGCAGTGAATTGTGTGGGGTGGACCTTGCTGACATGTTGAGAGCCCTTTAGTGAGGCTCAACATCATGGAGTCCATGCAAAGAAGAGAAGCAGTTGTGATGAAGGACAATAGTGAAGATTAGAGGGAAGATGGGGCCACAACCAAACCAATAGACCTTGACTTTGAGGAGGAATTCACTATAGAGGATAGGCTTGCAAGAGCCATAAAGAAAGTTGGAAACAAACTAAGGTATGATCTCCCAACCTATTTAGGAAGCTTGAATATAGAAGAGTTGATAAACTAGATCACAGAACTTGGGAAGTATTTTGAATTTAAGTCAATTAAGGACCCCCATAGTGTCAAATATGTGAGCATGAAATTTAAGGGACACACCACATTGTGATGCGGCTTTGGGAAAAATGAACACATCAAGAAGGATGAGAGGAAGATTGCAGATTGGGACCACCTAGGCAAGAAGATAATGGAAATTTCATGCCAACGAATTACACAATGGATCTACTCAAAAGCTTCAAAATCCATGCCAAGCAGAGAGGTCCCTTATAGAGTAAATAGAGTTTTGTAGACTCGACAATTGGGCTAGTCATTTAGTTGGTGACACAAAGAAAGTCTCTAAATATGTCAATGGTATGAACCTATTCATTCAAGATGAAATATATTTAGTTAATATGCATTTTATAGAAGAGGCCTACCACATAGTGCTTAGAGTAGAGAAGTTGTGCCGCAAACAACAAAGTGCAAGAGGAAATAATAAATATTTAAAGGGAAAATATGGCATGGGAAGACAAGCCTATGCATAAAAGGGAGCAATGGAATCAATTTCATCACAAAGCTCAAAAGCCAAGAAAACTGAAAAGGAAGAGGAGGCTACAAAGGAGGTGGCTTTAGAGGAATGTGCTATAGATGTGGATAGGCAGGTCATTAGGCATAGAGTGTTTGGTAGCCAAGTGAGAGTAGGGTTGTTTGGAGAAGCAAGTGTGTGTAATAAATGCTAAAGGAGAGGAGAAAGACTTAAAAAGTGCAACTGTAGAGAATGGAGAAAACTTGATGATGCACAAAGTATTTCTCAAACCAACCAAAGAGGAAAATGAACAATGATTGAGGAAGAGCATCTTCTGCACCAAATACAAGTTAGGCAATAAGTGTTGCAAGTTGACAATTGGTGAAGGTAGCATAGATAACTTGATGTTTGTATAAATAATTCAACTTTTGGGGTTAAAAATTATCACACACCTCACACCATATAGTCTCTCGATATCTCTCGATTGCAAAGGGATAACATATTACTTTGACAAAACAATGCAAGGTTGCATTCAACATCAAAGGATACATGGAAGAGGTATGGCACAATGTGATCCCTATGGATACATGCCATGTGTTGTTGAGCAAGTTGTGGCAATATGACAAATGTAATCCATTATGGTTAGAAGAACACCTTTTCTATCACAAAGAATGGTAAGAAGTTTAAATTGTTATCCATAAAGTTAGAAGAAGATAGTGCAATAGGCCAGGTGATGTTTGTGGAAGCTAAAGAGTTTCTCAAGGAGACAAGGAAAATGGTTGAGTGCTATGTATTAATGCTCAAGCCCATGCCAAAAGAGAAGTTACTACACAACTCAAAGGAGCTAGGATTTGCAGCATTACTCAAGGAGTAATGGAAATCATCAACAATGAGATACCAAAGGGATTGTCACTAGTGCAAAGCATCTCATATTGTATTGATTTAATCTCAAAATCTAGTTTTCCAAATAAATTTTGTTGGAAAGAGGTTTGATCAAAGAAAGAATGAGCCCATGTGTAGCACTTGCAATACTTGTGCCAAAGAACAGAGGCAAATAGCAAATGTAAGTGGATGGAGGAGTGCTATGTGGCAATGCTCAAGCTGATGTCAAAAGAGAAGTTACTACATAGCTCAAAGGAGCTAGGATTTGTAGTGTTACTCAAGGAGTACATAGATATTAGCAGGGAAACCTGGGGACGTGTCCCCCCCCCCCTCCTAAAATGCCCCGTCCCTATCCCCGGGATGTCCCAAGTACAGGGCGACAGCTAGGGGATGGTCCCTTGGTGTCCCCTTTTTTTTGCAAAACTTGGGAAATGTCCTT
Organism: Sequoiadendron giganteum; assembly: GCA_007115665.2. Taxonomy (NCBI): domain Eukaryota; kingdom Viridiplantae; phylum Streptophyta; class Pinopsida; order Cupressales; family Cupressaceae; genus Sequoiadendron; species Sequoiadendron giganteum. The sequence goes on along the minus strand of CM021106.1, from coordinate 86,380,593 downwards.
GAAACTAGGAAACGGTCAACAGGAAAAGGGGGATGGCTGACCGTCCCAAGGACGCTTGAGAAGTCCCTTGACCGTCCTGGGGATGGCCAGTCGTCCCCCATGTGTTGCCAAGTTTAAAACAAAAAACAAACTTCCTCAAGAGGTTTTAAACTTGTTTTAAACAAAAACGTGTTTTCAATATACAAGAGGTGTTACTAACAAGTTGGCTAATCTGTTGTCTAGATGAGTCATATGCTGAAGAGTATGCACATGATGAATATTTTGAAGGAATAAATCAGCTCTTGTAAGCTAAGTTACCAGGTTCTTCACTTTAGGCCTCCGTACCGGTCAAAATACTCCTGGGTTCGTGGTTCTTTACGGTTCTTTTGGGGGTTCGCCCAGGGTTAGCCCTTGGCTACCCGGGTTCTCTATGGGTCCTTCTGTGATGGACCCACAAAGAACCCGGGTTGCCAAGGGCGAACTCTGGTCAAACCTGTGGCGAACCCAAAAGGACCCAGGTGGACCCACATCATCCAACAAAAAAAAAAGGCAAAAACTCAATTTAAAAACATAAAATAAAACCCTAAAAATGCCAAAAATGCCTTATATTGTCTTGGCCGACCAAAAATGCCTTATATTGCCTTGGTCGACCAAATAAGAAACTTGAATACAATGAGGTTGTGACAAAGAATTGGGATCTCGCCCCTGAGTGTGCTGATTTAGATGCTACAATTGCACAACTTGCCTTGGCTTCTATAGATGACAATGAGGCAATTGATGCATTTAATGCACCTAGTGGGAGTGGCAATCCAATTGATAGTGGTTCAAATGAAATTGAACCAATTGGGGACCACGACCTTGATGCTTTTGATGAAGAAAAATTTGAAGAATACTGAATTAAATATTGTCTTGATTGTAATTTGAATTTTCAATGTGTAATGACATTTTAAGACTTGAGTATTTACTATTTACATTTTTGCAAATTATGAATATGATTATATGAGGTATTACCGTTTTTCAATATTCTACGGCATTATGGCATTATGATTATATGATTATAATTTTGAACATGCTTATGATCTATGGCATTATGTTTATAATTTAATAATTTATATATATATATACTCCCGTACCCAAGGAAAAAAAAAATTGCCGTACCAACATACCCGCACCCGTATCTAAACCTGTACCCGAACCGGCAACTTAGCTTGTAAGGGACAATAAGTGCAGATTAAGCATTAGGAAGACTGTCATCTCAAAGATGAGCTTCTCTACAAGTTGGGAAATCTTTGTGTTCCAATGAATGAAAAAATTCAGCTTATGAGAGAAGCACACAGCTCCAATGTTGCATGTCCCTTTGGTGTAGCAAGTACAGTAGCATATTTGCATAGTTATGTCACTATGTGTACCACCAAAAATGCAAGATTGAAGATCACAGTAAATACTGAGAGCGGTGGGGGGGAGGTGAATCAGTATTTAAAAACCAGAGAGCAATTTTAAACTTTAAAACTGAAACTTAGAGAAGAGGAAAACATAAAGACAGAGACACCAAGATTTATCACGTGGAAAACCCTTTCGGGTAAAAAAACCACGGTTCAAATAATTCTTTGTCTAACAGATTGGGCACCAACACAAGTTACAATGAGTGAGCACCAACTCACAGAACAAATACAGAGCACCAACTCTTTACAAGCAGAGGCACCAACCTCCAACAAACACCCATGCATAAACTGCTTAACCTGTAACAGCATTTTCACCGTTCATATTATGAGAAAACTCACTGCTATAGTCCCAGACAACTGAAATTTTCAACGTAACCAGTACTGAAAGTATTTCTGTCCAGCAAGAGAATATATAATTTTTACTTTACTTACAACAAATTCAGAACAGCATTACACTCGAAAACAAACTACTCTCACATTCTTCAGAAACATTAACTCCAATCTTGCAAAACCATCGAACACAGCATCAAGCCAAAATGCACACACAACTCTTTTTCCATATTCGAAACATCACCTCCACTAATCACTCCCCAACCTCATGAGTCGAATCAGCTGCACACCAAACATAAAATTATCCACAGAATCTCAAGTATCCACTTTTTCTGCCACCACACCAAACTCAGAAAATATAAATTTTAAAAGAAAAACTCTCAGCCAGGTAGGAGGATATTCGCTCAGACAAAAGCATATCTTTCACCAACCAAAAATTAACGCAGCTCCCTGAATCATTGCCAAAATGAATGGAATAAAGATCCGTTGAAGATTTTATGCTTAAGCGAATCATATTGAAATCTGAACAGATAATTTCTCAAAACGTTTTAACTGGCCGACAACTCAACACGGGCAGATAAAACAAATGAAGGCCGACTCAAGAGAAGGAAGAAGCCGACGCACAAATAAAAGTTTGACCCGACTCATTGATAATTCAGAAGCACGATACCCAGAATAGAAGCAACATTAAACAATATCAATGATGTATCAGAAAACGTTGCAAAAACACCTGTAGCCGCTCAGTAACACCTCACCAAAAAAAACGATTACATATAACTAGCCGCCAGGATTCTGAATCAACAATAATATTTGATCCAAAAATAAACCCGTCAGAAAATTACGAGCCGCCTCAGAAGAATAAAAATCTGAAAGAGCACGTCTAAAATGAGGAAGCGTCATTTTAGAGATATTCGCTGAAGAAGACATAGGCCGTCACTTAAAAAAAATCTTCTGAAGCCGTCAGTCAGCTCATAGGTAAATTTTGAATTTAAAGAAAGAGCCGCCAACAACATTTGTATCGAACAAAGCTATTTGAGCTATCACCAATAATAGAGCACATATAGGATTACCATAAGCCGTCCACAAATAAAGACAAGGATATGATATACTTTTAGCCGCCCCATGAAATATGATTAGAATATTAAATTCAATCACCGCCTCTATGTCTTCAAAAGACATCGAAATTCTCCTCCAAAAATTAATCGCATCTTAAAAAGCCATCCTTAAAAGACATTTACAAATCTGATTCTTTGACCAGGCAAAGGCTTTTCAACCTGCTGACAAGTAGGCAACAAAGAAATTGATGCAGACACACACACTGCTCAAGCAGACACCCAGGCAGGTCAAGCAGGCAACCAAGGAGCTCAAGCTGCTCAACCAAGCAAGTAGACAGGTCAAGCAGACAAGTAAAGAGCTCAAGCAGCTCAAGCAAGCAGGTAAGCACCTCAACTGAACATCACATAAAAGCGGATAGAGATCTGATGAATAATCAGCAGCTGACAAACTCAAAAATAAACCTTGACATCAATGACAAAAATTCCAACAAAGATGATGTTTCATGTTTGTCAATTCATAAGGGGGTCGTGTAGCAAATATAGTGACATATTTTCATGGTTAGCTGTACCACCAAAAATGCAAGAGGATGTTTAATGTTTGTCAATTCATAAGGGGGTGTCCCTGAGGCATTGGCTGATTGGTCATGGCTGAGTGTTTATCTATGGGCAACCTCAGTTTGATACCCTTGGGGGTTGGCAGTCCACCTCACGCTGTGCGCTCACCAAGAGTGGGAGGGTTTATAGGAGCAGCACTCTGCAATCAAACCCATGACCAGGCAGTAGATGATGATGGAATAATTACCAATTTGCCTTTGTATAACAAAAAAACCATAAGGGGATAAATTTTAGAAAAATGTCCACATTCATTCCATGCAAGAAAACTGATAAGGACAATGAAGTTACTCATTTATTTTTCACTAATGTTTAGATAAATTTGGTTTGCCTAGTGTTGTGACCTTTTCACACATCACCCCATCCAAGATGGGGACCCCCCTAAATTTTGCTCCATTCTGGTCTTTTGGCTTTGGTTGTCTCTGTCTCTGATCTTTTGTCCTTCCGGGGATGTCCCGTTTGACCTCAGTTGAAGTAATTGACAAATTCAAGGTTTCTATCCTTTAGGCCTGTTTGAGGTCAAGATTGAGTTACTAAGGTAAAATCCAAATGCAGCAACGCGATCAGAAAGCTCAATGCAGAATCCCCCTGAAATCCTACTGAAACCCGACAACTTACTATTTTTAGTAAGTACCTAATTTGAGACTTGTTCCTCAGGATTTCGGGATTCTAACTACTTCAGCCCGTTCAGGCAACTTTAGAGTGCCTACACATGAAATTTGAACAGATTCAAACAATTGGCTATTTTTAGCAGTTCAGCCTTCAGAGACTATTTTCAGGGTTTAGACAAGCAATTCTCCGATGAATGACGGGAGAATTGATCTGAGTTTTTCAAGACCTTCGCGATGGTGTAACATGCAAGCCGAGATGGTGACTTTCAGAGTTCAGCCTTCTGAGGCTATTTTTAGGGTTTGCATGCAGGAATTTTCAATGTATGTCCGGATATTCCATGTGGGTTTTGCGAGAGCTTCGCAGTGATATGACATGCGAATGGAATGAGTCGATTCTAAGAGACTTACTATTTTTAGCCAGTGCCGGAACATTAACCAGTTTTCAGGGTTTTTCTGGGTTTTTTGGGATCCCACGAGCGCTGTGACATGTAAACTCATCTGACATCCGGTTGACCACTTTCCGGACACTTACTATAAATAGCAGTATCATCCCAGCAGCTACCCAACACTTCAGCTCAGCAGTCAGGAGCAGTCAGGAGCAATCAAGAGCAGTCTAGAGCACATGCAAGTCAGATTAGGGTTCCCCTGCCATATCTAAAAATAGATGAAGCAAAATGCAGAGATGTCAAAACAAAGCACGCCACCATGATCAGCATCTTTCAAGCTACCTACAAGCAAATTTTGAGCAAAATCGGAGGACTTACTATTTTTAGTAAGTCATCTCATGGCTAAAAATAGCGCGTCATCACCAGAAGCAAGTATGAACAGGTCTCTCATAGCATCAAAAGCAACTGGAACAAATTTCAAAGCAAACAGAGATATGGAAATTAATCAATTCTAGGGTTTGCTAAAAATAGCAAATGGCTAAAAATAGCATGTATTGTGCCAGATAAGGTGTGAACAGGATAGCAAAACCAAACGGAGGCACAACCACATCAGCTCCAGTTCAGAACAGGGTGAAATGCAATGAAACCCTAATTTCTCAGAGTTTACTAAAAATAGAAAGCCAGGGCATAAGGGGCGTTGGAAATTCATAAGAGGCAACTGGCATAGAAACAGGTGAAATGCGCCTTCAAGAGGCATAGAAATTCTTCTAAGGCAAGAAATTTTCCTCCCCTTACCCCTAAATGCACATAGGGAAAGTGAAAGGTCACCCAAAGCATGGAAATATTCAAGAGACATTCAAAAAATTTCCTAAGGCATCCTCAAATGCGCTCAAAGAGGGAAGTCAACATGCTAATATGCGCCTAGAGGAGATGAAGAGTCACCTAAGGCGTGGAAATTTCCCCACACACCTCAAATGCGCTTAGAAATGGAAGTACCATAGGCTATATGCGCCTAGGGAAGGTGAAGAGACACCATGGGCGTAGTATTTTCCTCCTCACAAGCCAATATGCGCCTAAGGCAAAGAAATTTCCCTCTCGCACTAGCAAATGCGCCAAGAGGAGATGAAGAGTCATTTGAAGGGGGCGGAATTCCTTGTCCACATGCATATGCGCCTAAGGCAAGGAAGCTACATAGCCAAAATGCGCTCAAGGGAGATGAAGAGTCACTTTTAATAAGCGGTATTCCCCCTCACACTAGCATATGCGCCCAACATGGAAGTATACAAGCCAATATGCGCCAAAGGAAGCTAAAGGGTCGCAGGATGATGGCATCTTTCCTTTGCAAAGGTGAAATGCGCTCAAGGATAAAATGGAAGTCTACTAGTCAAAATGCGCCAAAAGGGGTGAAGAGTCACCCTAGGCGTGAGAATTCTTCATGGCATATGCGCCCAAGCTGAAAGTTAAAAACATGAAGTGGTGAATGTGAAGTGCGCTCAAGGAAGGTGAAGAGTCACCATGCGCCAAGGGGGGGAAATAATGCCAAGGGGTCGTGATTTTTTTTAAAAGACCAAGGTTTATTTTTTTTTCCTTTTCACATCATGAAATGCGCCTAGTGAGTGGGGACTTGAAAATGAAAATTGCTAAGTATGAAAAGAAAGCCTAGGCGTGAAAATTGCTAAAGTCTAGGCGTGGAATTGCCTAAGGAATAAAATGGAAGAATGACATGCTATATGCGCCCTTCAAAGATAAAATTTATATTTTTAAATAATTCCTAAGGTATTTTCTAGAGGGGAAAATGAAGGGTATGTCTAGAGAATGATGCTAATTTCCAGAGTTATGAAAATCTTCAGAGGAAAAATTCTTCAGGGAAAATAAAGTAAATTTGCCAAGGCAGAGAAGATTGAAATTGCAGGAGTGAAAGACATCCGAAGGGGAGGAAATAAACATTAGCCATTTTTATTATTTCTAAATAATAAAAATTAAAAGTACCCCTTCGTCCGGATACACATGAAAATGATGGATTCTGGAAGGATTTCTCTTTTGGGTATTAAGCATTTGCAATTCAAAAGTGAGTCAAGCTTACTCCACGCCGTGTCCACATCGTTTTGATGGATATTTTGCCCAATGCCTATTTTAAATAAATTCCTAAGGCAAAATTGAGAAATTTCTCTAAGGCAAACAAATGAATGAGAAAGATTTCGCCAGAGGTTTGGACTAGATAATTTTGTCAGAGTAAAAGTGAGATCAAATGATTTAGCTAAACAATTTGAATTTGTTCAATGCAGTGAATGATTTAATATTTTAAAAAAGTCAAATGCAACAAGGCAAGCCTGTGTAGAGATGATGAACTCATAATTCTAGAAGTTTGAGATTCCGATGCTTCAGATGACAAGTATTACAACTGGGAAAAGAGAGGGAAAATGAATTCGAAAATGTGCTAAGTATAGCCTCTGCAGGAATTCGACCTGGCTATAAAATTTTAAAATCCTCTTCATTCCTCTCACCAGTTGCTGAATGCAAAAATATTGGCTAAGTGGAAAGTACGAATTTCTGAAGAGTTTGAAGTTGTTGAGAAATTCGAAATTGTGAGAGAGTTGGAGGTTGCTAAGTATAAATTTGCAGAGGTTGAAGTTGTTGAAGAAGTGCGACTTAACTTGCTGAGGCTGCAGTTGCTGAGAGGCATGAATTCCCAAATTGCCAGTTGCTGAGAAGGTACGGCTTTGAAGAAGTTTCATTCGACTGCTGAAGTAAACAGAGTTAAGTCTGAAGTTGCTGAGAAATTTGAAGTTTAAAAAGGCTGCATTGGCTGAAAGTTCGAATTTGTGAGAAGAAACTTCAAAAGGTTGCTGAAAACGCATTTGGGAGAAGTCTCAGGTTGCTGAAGTACATTTTTTAGAAGAGAAATACGAGTTGGAGAAAGGTCTCAAGAGCTGCTGCAAATACAAAAATTTCACAGCTGAAGTAAACAAGACAGTTGAGGTTTGCAGTTGGAAACGACAGAAGTGTTGCAGCCTTTTTATTTGAAAATCTGCCGGCATCCTCAATGACGATTAATTTATTATTTTTTAAAATCTTGCTTTCTAACTCTCTTGCCTTTTTGCAGAATGGCCGAATCAAGCAGAAGAGCTGCAGGCAGGAACAACCACATCGAATCCAGACAGGCGTTGATCAAGAAATTGGGCAAGTCATTCTTGCTAGAATCCAAATTTTCATCCAAGCTCGACAGGCTAGCTGACACGAACTTAGGCTCGTTCAACCTGGAGACATTCAGAAGAAGGATAATGGGGACTGGAGGCCATCACCCATCAGTGACTTCGCACGGTATTGTCAAAAGTGGACTGTATGCAGCTGCCAACTTTCCGCCAGCTATCCGGTGTCCAGAACTCATCATGGAATGCGCCTACCACTACAATGCAGAATAGAGGACGGTCACTTCGCCAGATGGCAAGGTGTTGGCCAACCTGACACCTAAAGCAATCAGAGAGGCATTCGGGATTCCAGCCCATGAGAAAATGATTTACAAGACAAAAGAAAGAGTTGGAAAGATGTACTCATCCACCACAGACCGGTGTGCTGATTTGATAAATACTAGGTGGATGATTAAACCCAAGCTTACTCGCACAAAATTGCCCAAGCAGATAGTCTCGGAGGATTTGAGGCAGGAGTTTGGTGATCTGATGATGATGTTAAGCAGAGTTGGAGGATGCCCCCAAGCGTTCATCTTTGAACCTTGGATGTTCTATTTTGTCAACTTGGTGTTAGAGGGAAAAGATTACATGGATTGGGCGCTGATGATCAGTGATAACATACATGAGCAGCTTCGTGGCGTGAGGAGAACGAAGACATTTTACATGGGCTCCTACCTTGTCTATATGCTGGCTCGCATGACGAGATACAGAGGGATCTCTTACAAGGAACCAATCGGTTGCGGTTCCCATCAGTTTAAAATATATGAGGCTTGTCCACAGTTGCATTTGACAAGCACAACTAATTACAAGAGGGTCAATGATGCCTTTACTATGCACATAACGAGGACCCTGCAACAAAGAACCCATCACAGAATATCAAGGGAGGCACAAGAAATGATTGAGAAATTTGGATGTTGGTTTATCCAATTTCCAAAATTCACCTACATAAGGCTGCAAGGATTTTCCTCCTATCCATATAGATTGCCTAGATATCCCACAAATAGGATAGTGATGCTGGAAGTATCTAGGCAATTGATTGCCTATGATAAGATTAAGAAGAAGAAGAAGAAAGGTGGACTCGGATTCCCAATTACCATGGGGAACTCAGATGAAATCTGCCCATCGCTGCAAGCAACAAGAGAGGCAGAAGCAGAGCTCCAATTCTTCCACCTTTCCTATCACACCAGCAGGCACTACTACGATCCCCACAGAAACATCAGGTGCATATTGACAAAAGAATTCAGGCACAAGGTGCAGATCGAAGACTTTTGGGCAAGTGCAGTGGATGAGATCGAAGTCAGAAAGAGAATGTTTTCTCGGATACCGTTGGTGATGGTCATGGAGTGTGAGATCATCCCAGTACCAGATCAGATTGAGGAAGACATAAACGTTGTACAGGCTGACTATGAAACAGTAAGAGATACGCCTTTGCCACTCCCAGATTGGTCTGAGCCAGAGATCACTGACTTGGATACACTTTGTATCCCAGTCTTGACATTTACACGGAGTTGGGTAGAGAGGCATGTCAGCCGACTCAAGGGAAGGTCAATTCCCCTCACGTACAATTTGATGGGAGACAGCAGGTTACCGGCAACTAATCAGAGGAGACGGAGTAATCCAACTCAAGAGCCTAGAGGAAAGGAGCCAGTTCGACCTAAGCCTGTGGTAGTTGAGGAGTCCATGCATACGCCATCTCGAACACATTCTCCAAGCTTACAAGAGGTGTCGTTGTTTGTTGATCAGAGGGAGAGATTGGGTGTAGAGCAGACGGTGCGAGTAGAGAGTCAGCCACCTCGTAGAGAATCAGTGGGCCAAAGCATCAATATGCCCCAAGAAGATCATCAGCAGGAAAATCAGCAAGAGACAGATGAGGGGACGGCTACTGATACTCAGTTTCAACAGGAAATTGAGGCAGCTCTCGAAGGTGATGCTACTTCAGATCAGGATGCCCAGAGCTCAGGAGACACTCAGCCTATTGATGACGATGAGCCTCATCAGAACGATGGCAGAGGAGAGGTTCACGAGGTAGAGGCCGAGGTGAAACAGCCTTTTATTATATCAGACATGCGGCAGGAGGTGCCAGAATGGCTAAGGGATAGAATGAGGCGTGATCCTGTAGATGAGATCGATCCCGCAGCCGAAATGGAGGAGTTGTTACAAAGGATCAGTGCACCTCCAGCAAAGAAAAAGGCTAGGAAGTTTTCCAAGATCTCAACAGATGAAGATGGATCTCCAACCTTGCATATGGCCGTTCCTCGGGTAGAATGTGATAGGGACGAGGCCGCTCCTGAGAACTATGTTGTGACAACCATGGAACTAGGCCACCCTACTAGAGCACAAGTGGTAGAGGAGTGCGATAATTCCTATCAAGCACTCAAAGATAGATTGTCCCATGTTGAGGGCAAATACAAAAGGTTGAAGGTAGAGCACAAGACACTGATTGGCTACGTGCAGCACTTGTCCCGTCCTTGTGGGCAAGAAAATCCGGCAATTGAGCTTCCAGCTGAATTTTCCAGGGAGTCAATCAGTGGGTTAGAAGATTTGAAGAGAATGGCACAGCAGGCAAACAAGTGGGTTGCCGGTGTGAGTACAGAAACAAGAAAGTTCATGGAAGATCTTGCACATGCCTATGGGCAAGCTTCCGATATTATGGCTAGAGTGGAGGCAGTTAACCATGCTTGGGGTGAAGCTCGCATCTATCAGACGAGAGTTGTTCTCCATTTAGGGGCTTTGATGAGCATACCTCAACACACTTTTGTTAAGGGAGGTGTTATCCAGCAGGGGGATAGATACGACTTCGCCAGATGGTATTCTTCAGTAGTCACAGGCCGGGGATTCTATGATGCATCACAAGCAAATTTTGTCAGGGTCAGAAAGGCCATGACGAACATCTTAGATGGAATCCTCAACACATTGGAGGCAATCTTTGCCAAGAGATTGACTTCTGAAGAGATAACTGCAGAAGGATTGAAAGATAGATTGACGCCATTCTTCTCTGAGGTGAAAACCTTCACACAGGATGATTTCGAGAAGATAGCCACGTTCTCCAGTATCATACAGAACACCCAGGACGCCCTTGTTGCTTGGAAGAAATCATGTGCCCGACATGGGCAAACAGTTGTAGTTTTAGAGTTTCAGCTAGATCACATTCCTCCTATTTCGGATCAGGAAGTTGAGGCAGTGTTGGACAGGTTTATCAGATTTGTAGCCAGCGAGAAGGAGAAAGGAAACGCCCTTCTGGACGATGACCTTCTGGAGGAAGACGACATGCATTGATCGCAGGGTATGGCGCATTGATGAGGAGTGGAGGGTGCATTCATTGCCCCACTCCTCTCGGTGGCAGTTTTTAGGGCAAAAGCCCTAATTAGGGCATGGGTGGCTCAATCTGAGCCCTTTACTGTAATTAGATCTGAACCGTCCACTAATTGGACTCATTATAAAAGGGGCATCCCCCCTCATTTGTAAACAGTTAGAATTAGAATCAGAGATAGATCAGAGCTAGACAGAGATAGAGATTGATAGAAGTTAAAGTAGAGCTAGGAGTTAGCTTAGTTGGAAAGGAAAGAAAGACTTTCCCTTTGAAAGTTTTTGCAAAAGATTGTTGTGTAAGACTCTCATGATATAAAGATTTCATTGATTGGTGACTTCATTTTGTGTTGTGGGCAGTTGACGAGATCTTTTCGTCTTTCCAATTCGAATAGAGTAAAGTAAAGTAGATTTGTTTTCATGCAAGTAGAGTTAATTGTGGAATGTGACATTAGTTTGGGCATATCTTCCCATATCCATACCACTGGCGGACTTGTTGACGGTAAGTCTGCTCCTGTGTGGTCAACTGGAATCTCATCACTTAACTTCGATTTTGTTTAGTGTGCCCACTTGCTTCGTTGTGAAGGGGTGTGCATGGTGAATCTCAATTTGAACATCTCATCCATCCTTTGAAGATTGCACCAACTTTGTCAGAGTTGTCCGAAGGGGAGACGAAACGAAGTTTGGTTTGAAGATTGTCAAAGCTAATCCTTGCATTCCACCCATAGAAATAGATTGTAGAATACCTATCCCTACCTTCTTTAAATTCAACATTTCCCGGCCCGTTCAAATACCAGAGCATCATAGTCAAAACCCTTCATTTGCTTGAGCATATAAAATCGAACAATTACGTAAGTCCCCTTGGAATACCTGTTGTGACCTTTTTTCACACATCACCCCATCCCAGATGGGGACCCCCCTAATTTTTGCTCCATTCTGGTCTTTTGGCTTTGGTTAGTGCGTCTCTCTCTCTCTCTATCTCTGGTCCTTCCGGGGATGTCCCGTCGTTTGACTTGGGTTGAAGTATTGTTCAAGTCTGTGAAATTAGGGTTTTCATTAGTCAGGCTTATTAAAGGTCAAACTGAGTTGTAAAATTGAAATTCGAGCTTAGTACAGCAGTCAGAAGACTTCCAGCAGGGTCCCACTAAATTTTCACTGTATTCCGACAACTTACTATTTTTAGTAAGTATTCAATTTGGGACTATTTTATCGAGATTTTGGAATTCTGTCAGTTCCACCACAGTCAGGCAGCTTCAGAATGCCTACGCGCGAAATTTGAATGGATTCCGACAACTGGCTATTTTTAGCAATTCAGCCTTCGGAGGCTATTTTCAGGATTTAAACGAGCAATTCTCCGGTGAGTGACAGGGGAATTGATCTGGGTTTTCCAAGACCTTCGCGATGATGTTACATGCAAACCGAGATGGTGACTTTCAGAGTTCAGCCTCCCGAGGTTATTTTTAGGGTTTGCATGCAAGAATTTTCAATGCATGTCCAGATATTTCATGTGGGTTTTGCGAGGCCTTCACAATGATATGACATGCAAATGGATCGGGTCAGTTTTCAAGGACTTACTATTTTTAGCCAGTGCCAAAACTTTGACCAGTTTTCTGGGTTTTTCTGGGTTTTTTGAGATCCCACGGGCACTGTGACATGCAAACTCGCCCGACATCCGGGTGACCACTTCCCAGGCACTTACTATAAATAGCAGTATCATCCCAGCAGCTACCCACCACTCCAGTCCAGCAATCAGGTGCAATCAGGCACGATCAAGGACAGCCAGGAACAAATCAGAGCACATGCAGATCAGATTAGGGTTTCCCCTGCCACGTCTAAAAATAGATGAAGCAAAATGCAGAAATGACAGAACGAAGCACGCCACCGGAATAAGCATCCTCCAGGCTACCGGCTGGTAAAATTTGAACACGATCTGAATACTTACTATTTTTAGCAAGTCACCTCATGGCTAAAAATAGCACGTCCTCGTCAGGGAAAATGTGTGAACAAGTCTCTTACAGCATCAAGTACAAGCGAAACAAATTTCAAAGCAAACAGAGATACAAAATTGGTCAATTCTAGGGTTTGCTAAAAATAGCAAATGGCTAAAAATAGCATGTATTGTGCCAGATAAGATGTGAATAGGATGACAGCACCCGATGGAGGCACAACCACGCCAGTTCCAGTTCAGAACAGGGTGAAAATCAATGAAACCCTAATTTCTCCGAATTTACTAAAAATAGAAAGCCAGGCTAGGACATAAAGGGCGTGGGAAATTTACAAACATAATTGACAGGCAAACACTCTCATATGCGCCCAGGAGGAAGGAAAGACTCAAAAATTCTCTAAGTGTGAGGATTTCCCTGAGCAAGAATGAAACGCGCCCTTCAAAAGCATGAAAAAATTCGCCAAGGCATCAAAATTTCCTATGACATCCTCAAGGGCATTCAAAAATGGAAGTCTGCAAGGCAAAATGCGCCTAAAGGAGCTGAAGAGTCACTCAAAGAGGGCGGGATTCCTCCTCACAAGGTCAAATGCGCCTAAGATGGAAGTATCATGGGCTATATGCGCCTAGGGAAGATGAAATGTCACCAAAGAAGACATGAAAAAATTCCTAAGGCATAGAATTCCTCCTCACAAGGTCAAATGCGCCTAGAATGGAAGTTCCATGGCCTAAATGCACCCAAGGAAGCTGAACAGTCACTCTAGGCGTGGGTTTTCCATCTTGCATAGGAGAATGCGCTCAAAGAAGGAGGTTGCACATGAGGAATGCGCTAGAAGGAGGTGAAGGGTCATGTCTTGGGCGTGGGGTGGTAAAGGAAAAGCGCTCAAGGATAACAAGGAAGTCTACTAGCCCATATGCGCCAAGAGGAGATGAAGAGCCACTAGCTAGGCGTGGGAATTCCCTCTCACACTATGAAATGCGCTCAAGGGAAATGGAAGTCCTCTAGGCTGAATGCGCCAAGGGAAGGTGAAAGGTCACCACATGAAATGCACCCATGGAAATTTGTTAAGGCAAGATAAAACTTGGTATGAAAATTCCTCCTACCCATGGCAAATGTGCCCTAAGGTGGAATTTAACACATGAAAATTCGCAAGGGATAAGGTGTTAGCCTCTAGGCGTGAAAGTGCCTAAGGGGTGAAAGCAAAAGTTGATGCATAAGATGAGGTACGCCCCTCATGGGTGATTTTAAATAAATTTTCTAGGAATTTTTCCTAAAGCAAAAAAAGTTGCCTAAGGAATAAAATGAAACTCATGACATGTTCAAATGTGCCCTCTAGAGATAAAATTTTAATTTTCAAAATTTCCTAAAGTATTTTTTTAGAGGAAAAAAATAATGAATACGCCTAGAGGATGATGCCAGTTGCCAGAGTTACAAAAAATCTTCAGAGGAAAATTCTTCAGGGAAAATCAAGATAATTTGCCAAGGCCGAGAAGATTGAAATTGCAGGAGTGAAAGACATCCGGAAGGGGAGAAATAAACATTAGCCATTTTTATTATTTTAAATAATAAAAATTAAACGTACCCCTTCGTCCGGATACACATGAAAACAATGGATTTCAAGAAGATTTTTCTTCTGGGTATTGGACGTTTGCTATTCAGAAGTGATCCAGAGTTACTCCACGCCTCACTCACGTCGTTTCGATGGATATTTTGCCTAGTACCTATTTTTATAAAATTCCTAAGGCAAAATTGAGAAATTTCTCTAAGGCAAACGAATAAAATGGATGAGAAATTTCGCTAAGGAGTTTGAACTTGATAATTTTGCCAGAATGCCTTCGCCAAACTTTTCGAAATTGTTCAAAGAAGTAAACGATTTAATATTTTAAGAAATCAAACGCAACGAGGCAGGCCTGTGCAGAGGTGATGAATTCATAATTCTAAAAGTCTGAGATTCCGATGCTTCAGACGACAAGTGTTGCGACTGGAAAAGAGAGGGAAAATGAATTCAAAATATTTACTAAGTTTAGCCTCTGCAGGAATTCAACCAAGCTATAAGTTTTGAAGTCCTCTTCATTTTTTCTCTCACAAGTTGCTGAAGAGCTGAAAGTGAGAAGTTCGAATTTGTGAGAAGAGCTGGAGGTTGAGGATTTCCAATTGTTTTTGGAGAGCTGAAAGTTGCTGAAAAGTGCGAATCTCTGAAGAGCTGAAGTTGCTGAAGTGCAAATTTATTGAAAAGAGTGAAGTTGCTGAAGTACGAATTGCTGAAGTCACAAACTTGTTGGAGAAGTGCGACCTACCTTGTCAAGATTTCAAGTTGCTGAGAAGTGAGTTTCTAAATTGCTGCAATTGTGAGGAGGTTCGAATTTACCAAAGTGAAGTTGCTGAGTGCCTAAGTGCGACTTGAGAAGAAAGTTTTAAGTTGCTGAAAGTTGCTAAGTTAGAAGGAAAAGTGTGAACTTCAAAGAGGAGGTTTCAAATTTGTTAAAGTTAAATTGTTGCAGGCAAACATTTCCAAGTATTGGGCATTGTGTTGCTGCAACCCAAAGGAAATTTTTGAGAACATTGAAGTAAACAGGCAATAGTTGAGGTTTGCAGTTGAAAACATCAAGAAGTGTTGCAGCCTTTGTCATTTAAAAGAAAAATCTGCTGACACTCTCAATGATGGTTATTATTTTATTTTAAAAATCTTGTTTGCTGACTATCTTACCCCTTTTTGCAGAATGGCCGAGTCAAGCAGAAGAGCTGCAGGCAAGAACGTCCACGCTGAGTCCAGATAGGCAGTAATCAAGAAATTAAGCAAGTCTTTCCTGCCAGAATCAAAATTCACATCAAAGTTGGGCAGGCTGGCAAACACAAACCTGGGCTCGTTTAACCTGGAGGCGTTCAAAAGAAGGATAATGGGGACTGGAGGCCATCGCCCATCAGTGACTTCACATAGCATTGTCAAAAGTGGGTTATATGCAGCTGCAAATTTTCCACCAGCCATCCGGTGCCCGGAGCTCATTATGGAATGCTTTCACCACTACGATTTAGAGAAGAGGACGATCGTTGCGCGAGATGGCAAGGTGCTGGCTAACTTGACACCACAAGCAATCGGAGAGGCATTCGAGATCCCCGCCCACGAGAAAATGATTTACAAAACGAAGGACAGGGCTGACAGAATGTATTCATCTACAACGGACCGGTGTGCTGATGTGATAAACACTAGGTGGATGATCAAGCCCAAACCAACTCGTACGAAGTTGCCCAAACAGATAATTTTCGGAGACTTGAAGCAAGAGTTTGGCGACCTGATTATGATGTTGAGTAGAGTTGGAGGGTGTCCCCAAGCGTTCGTCTTCGAACCTTGGATGTTTTACTTTGTCAACTTGGTACTGGAGGGCAAGGATTTCATGGATTGGGCACTGTTAATCAGTGATGGTCTACATGAGCAGCTCCGCAATGTGAGGAGGACAAACATTTTATATGGGCTCTTGCCTCATCTATATGCTGGCTCGCATGACGAGATATAGGGGGATCTCTTACAAAGAACCAATTGGTTGCGGTTCTCAGCAATTCAAAATATTCGAGGCTTGTCCGCTGTTGCATTTGACAAGCACTACTAATTACAAAAGAGTCAACGATGCCTTTACTATGCACATCACGAGGACCTTGCAGCAAAGGACCCATCACAGAATATCGAGGGAAGCACAAGAAATGATTGAGAAATTTGGATGTTGGTTTATCCAATTCCCAAAATTCACTTACATAAGGCTGCAGGGATTCTCTTCCTACCCATACAGGTTGCCCCGATATCCCACGAACAGGGTAGTGATGCTGGAAGTTTCTAGGCAACTAATTGCCTACGATAAGATTCAAAAGAAGAAGAAGAAGGGCGGACTTGGGTTCCCGATTGCTATGGGAAATTCAGACGAAGTGTGCCCATCACTGCAGGCAGCAAGGGAGGCAGAGGCGGAGCTCCAGTTCTTTCAGCTTTCTTACCATTCCAGCAGACACTACTACGATCCTCATAGAAATATCAGGTGGGTATTGACAGAGGAGTTTAGGCACAAGGCACAAATAGAAGACTTTTGGGCAAGTGCAGTGGATGAGGTCGAAGTCAAAAAGAGGATGTTTTCCCGGATACCATTGGCAATGATCAGAGAGTGCGAGATTATTCCTGTACCAGATCAGATTGAGGAGGACATAAACGTTGTACAGGTTGATTACGACACAGTAAGAAACACGCCCTTGCCACTCCCAGATTGGTCAGAACCAGAGATCACCGACTTGGATACACTTTGTATCCCAGTCCTGACATTTACACGGAGTTGGATAGAGAGGCATATCAGCCGACTAAAAGGAAGGTCAATTCCCCTTACCTACAATTTGATGGGAGACAGCAGGTTACCATCGACTGATCCGAGGAGACGGAGTAATCCCACTCCAGAGCCTAGGGGAAAAGAGCCAGCTCGACCGGAGCCTGTGA
This sequence comes from Sequoiadendron giganteum, assembly GCA_007115665.2. Taxonomy (NCBI): domain Eukaryota; kingdom Viridiplantae; phylum Streptophyta; class Pinopsida; order Cupressales; family Cupressaceae; genus Sequoiadendron; species Sequoiadendron giganteum. The sequence continues at coordinate 86,363,273 of CM021106.1, read as the reverse complement.
TAGTTGAGGAATCCTTGCACATGCCGGTTCGAACACATTCTCCAAGCATACAGGAAGTGTCCCTATTTGCTGATCAGAGGGAGAGGTTACAGGCAGTACAAATAGAGAGCCAGCCACTTCGTAGGGAGTCCGTGGGCCAGAGCATCAACGTGCCCCAAGAGGATAATCAACAGGAGAACCGGCAGGAGACCGATGAAGGCACTGCCACAAATACTCAGTTTCAGCATGAGATTGAGGTAGCTCTCGAGGATGATGCTGCTTCCGATTGAGATGCCCAGAGCTCAGGAGACACTGAGCCCATAGATGATGATGAGCCTCGTCGGAACGAGGGCCATGAAGTAGAGGCCGAGGTAGAGCAGCCTTTCATCATAGCAGACACACGACAGGAGGTGCCAGACTGGCTGAGGGATAGGATGAGGCGTGATCCTGTGGATGAGACTGGTCCTGCAGCCGAGATGGAGGAATTGCTGCAAAGGATCAATGCACCTCCCACGAAGAAGAAGGCTAGGAAGTTTTCCAGAATATCCACAGATGAGGATGGGTCCCGAACCTTGCATATGGCAATTCCGCGGGAGGAATGTAATAGAGACGAGGTCGTTCCTGAGAACTATATTGTGACAACCATGGAACTAGGCCGCCCTACTGGGACACAGGTGGTAGAGGAGTGCGATAATTCCTATCGGGCACTCAAGGACAGATTGTCCCATGTTGAGGGCAAGTACAAAAGGTTGAAGGTAGAGCATCGAACACTGATTGGCTACGTGCAGCACTTGTCCCGTCCTTGTGGGCAAGAAAATCCTGCAATCGAGCTCCCCGCTGAGTTTTCCAGGGAGTCAATTAGTGGATTAGAAGATTTAAGGAGAATGGCACAGCAGGCGGACACGTGGGTTGCCAGTGTGCGTACAGAGACAAGAAAGTTTATGGAAGATCTTGCACATGCCTATGGGCAAGCTTTCGATATTATGGCTAGAGTGGAGGCAGTTAACCATGCTTGGGGTGAGGTTCGCATCTATCAGACGAGAGTTGTTCTCTGTCTAGGGGCTTTGATGAGCATACCTCAACACACTTTGGTTGAGGGAGGTCTTATCCAGCAGGGAGATAGATACGACTTTGCCAGATGGTATTCTTCAGTAGTCACAGGCCAGGGATTCTATGATGCATCACAAGCAGATTCGGTCAGGGTTAGGAAGGCCATGACGAACATCTTGGATGGAGTTCTCAACACATTGGAGGCAATCTTTGCCAGGAGGTTGACTTCTGAAGAGATAACTGCAGATGGACTAAAGGACAGATTGACGCCATTCTTCTCCGAGGTGAAAACCTTCACTCAGGACGATTTTGAGAACACTGCCACGTTCTCTAGCATCATACAGAACACCCAGGATGCCCTTGTTGCCTGGAAGAAATCATGTGCCCGGCATGGGCAAACAGTTGCAGTTTTAGAGTTTCAGTTGGATCACATTCCTCCTATCTCCGATCAGGAAGTTGAGGAAGTATTAGCCAGATTCACCAGATTTGCAGCCAGCGAGAGGGAGAAAGGAAACGCTCTTCTGGATGATGATCTGCTGCGGGAGGACGATGTGCATTGATTGCAGGTAGTGGACCTGCAGAGGAGTGGAGAATATTCTGCACATTCATTGCCCCACTCCTCTCAGTGGCGGTTTTTAGGGCATAAACCCTAATTAGGGCATGGGTGGCTCAATCCGAGCCCTTTATTGTAATCAGATCTGAACCGTCCACTGGACTGGGTTTATTATAAAAGGGGTATCCCCCCTCATTTGTAAATCATTAGATAGAATTAGAATCAGAGATAGAACAAAACTAGACTGAGATAGAGATTGATAAAGTAGAGCTAGGAGTTAGCTTAGTTGGAAAGGAAAGAAAGACTTTCCCTTTGAAAGTTTTTGCAAAAGATTGTTGTGTAAGACTCTCATGATATAAAGACTTCATTGATTGGTGACTTCATTTTGTGTTGTGGGTAGTTGACGAGGTCTTTTCGTCTTTCCAATTTGAATAGAGTAAAGTAGAATAGATTTTGTTTCCATGCAAGTAGCGTTAATTGTGGAATGCAACATTGGTTTGAGCATATCTCCCTATATCCATACCACTAGCAGGCTTGCTGACGGTAAGTCTGCCCTGCGTGGTCAACTGGAATTTCAGCACTTAACTTCGGTTGCGATTTGTGTGTCCACTTGCTTCGTGGTGAAGGGGTGTGCATGTTGAATCTCGATCTGAATATCTACCTATCCTTTGAAGATTGCATCAGCTTTGTCAGAGTTGTCCGAAGAGGAGACGATACAAAGTTTGGTTTGGAGATTGTTAAAGCTAGTTTTGCCTTCCATCCTTAGAAATAGATTGTAGGATTCCTATCCCTTTCCCTTTAATTCAGTATTTCCCGATCGATTCGAACATCAGAGCAATATCGTCAAAATCATTCATTGTTTCACTATGATTGAACAACTACGTAAGTCCCCTTGAAATAACCAGCATATACACATCAACCAACTGAGTCTATTCGCGATAAAAGGAACCTTGGAGTTGAACGCATGAACTTTCACGCAATCTTAGCATGCGGAATACTTTGATCAAGAGAGAATAGAGTGACCGTTGGACAACTTTATTCTGTGTTGATGTCGTCATAAAAAACACGTCAACAATACCCAGCATATTCACATCAACCAACTGAGTCTATTCGCATTAAAGGAACCTTGGAGTCGAACGCATGAACTTTCACGCAATCTTAGCATGCGGAACACTTTGATCAAGAGAGAATAGAGTGACCATTGGACATTTTATTCGTGCTGGCGTTGTCATAAAACACACGTCAACACCTAGTTCTATTATTTCAGACAAAATGTAATGTTCTTGGTCAAATTTTGGATCACTTTGTGGAGGAGAATGGATACAAGATTGAAGAGGAGGTCAAACACTTTCCATCCCAAATAGATGGTCAAACTTTCATAGCAAACACAACATTGGTGAAACTCTTGACGGGGTACAATAGGAAGTATTCCAAAGACTACAAATGATAATTTGGCATATATTCAACACTCATGCAATAGGATAATGCAAACTTCTGCAAATAAATCTCCTTTTGAAGCATATTTTGGTTACTTTAATCCTAATCTATATTATTTTGTGATGAGAGAGCCAAGAGGAAGCCAAGAAAACTTGATAAAAAAAACACAAAGGGATGAAAAATTCATTGGCAACATATATTTTATCCGTGTTAAGGTTCCCAAATTTGGGGACAGAGGGGGGACGGCTATATAAAATATAGGGAAAATTAAAAAAAATATAGGGAAATTTTAAATATTCATATGATAACATGGATAAGGCAACATATAACATTTGTGTTCAACATTATTTATATGTTAAGGTTCTATAATGTATATTATGCATGCCTTATCCATGTTATCATATGAATATTTAAAATTCCCTATATTTTATATAGCCGTCCCCCTGCCATCCCCAAATTTGGCCTCGAAATCCAGAAACTTGGGGACTCGTCCCGTCGTCCCCTGTCGTCCCCGTCTTGGAAACTTGGGGTAACACTGGATATTAGAGAGATTGTCACTACTACAAAGCATCTCACATTGTATTGATTAAATCTCAAGATCGAGTTTGCTGAATAAAGTTTGTTGGGAAGAGTTTTCATCAAAGAAAGAACAAGCTCGTGTGCAATGCTTGCACTACTTGTACCAAAGGAGGGAGGCAAAAAGCAAATGTGCACAAACTCTAAGGTGATAAAGAAGATTATCATCAAGTACCAATTTTTGTTATAATGGATGATCTCCTAGATTGTTTGAGCAAAGCTAAAAACTTTTCAAAAATTGACATCAAGAGTGGTTATGATCAAATCAAGATCAAAGGAGATGAGTGAAAGCTACATTCATAACAAATGATAGCCTATACGAGTGGATGGTGATTGCATTTGGGCTGCCAAATGCCCCAAGCACATTCATGAGGATGATGAATGAAGCCTAAAAACCATTTATGGTAAGTTAGTGGTCATGTATTTTACTATTTAGATGATATTTTGGTGTATAGTAAGACAAGGGAAGAGAATTTTGCACACTTGCAACAAGGTTTCATGCAATTGAAGGAGTTGCATATAAACCTGAAGAAATGTAGTTTTATGTATAGGGAGCTATCATATTTGAGATTTGTCATGTCTTAAGATGGGTTGAGGATAGAGCCACAAAAAGTGAGCAACAATCAAGTAGCAAGTACTACAAAGGTCAAAAGTTTTGTCAAAAGCTTTTGTGGTTAGCAAGCTTCTATAAAAAGTTCATAATAAATTTCAATGGTATTTGTGTACCACTAATTTATTGTAAGCAAAATGGTAGGTTCGATTGGCTTGTTGCTGCAACCAAAACTTTTGAGCTCCCAAAAAAGGTGATTAAGGAGCCTATTTTGGTGCTCCCGAATTTTAGGAAGGTATTTCAAGTTGATTGTGATGCTAGTGGAACTGCTATATGCAATTTTTTTTTATTTAGGAAGGCCAATTGCATTTTTTAGTGAGAAATTGAATGCTGCCAAGAAGTATTCAATGTATGACCAAGAGTTCTACACCATTGTTCAAGCTTTGTGGAAGTGGAGGAACTATTTGTTGCATAAGGGTTTAGTTCTATACATGAAAAATTAGGCTTTAAAATACATCAACAACCAAGCAAAGCTAAACCATAGACATATGAGGTAGGTGGAGTACTTGCAAGGTTATTCCTCTATATTGAAACATAGGTTCAGCAAGTCAAATCATGTCATAGATGCCTTAAGTAGAAGGCAGGTGTTGTTGTCCACGATGACAATTGAATGAGTGGACATGTGGAGGATGCAAGATTTGTATGCAAAAAATACTGATTTTGCAAATGCATGGAGCCCTAGGTTGGAGATAGAGGCCCATTTGCAAATTACTTCACATAGGTGGGGTGCTTTGTTCTAGAGACAACAGTTATTTATCCTATGGAGTTCAATGAGGGAGAACTTCATTAAAGAGTTCTAAAATGGTGGATTGGGAGATCACTTTAAAGTTGATAAGAAGCAGGTCACGTTGGAGGAGAGACATTGCTAGCTTGAATTGTGTAGAGACATTTGTAAGTTTGTGGAAATATGCAAAGCATGCCAAATTGTGAAAGGGGTGGTGCAAGATACTAGATTGTATATAGTTTTAAAACTTGGTGAGTAACTTGCCAACTCATGAGCTAAAAGGGCATGACAAGTTACTCATCCAAAAACTCACCACCAAGTTTTGGGCAAGTAATCGCCAATTAAATCACCAAGAAACCACCCACACTCAAGAGTTAGGGAAAGACTTGGCTGCCAAAATAAAATATCAGCATCACCTATAAACTTGCCAAAAGATTGCTGAAAATTTGTCAAAAACTCACAATTCTAATAGGAAAACTCATTAGGCCAAAAAAGAAAACCAATTTTTTTTTAATAATTTTCTCATTTACACAATGGCTCCTTTGATGAGATTGCATTGATTCCTCAACAATAGGTTAATGCTTGAAGTGATGAATTATAAAATGTCATATGGCATGAAGGTCTATGTTGTCTCAAAGTCCTTAATTTGGGCTTAGTGGCAAGTGCTCTGTCCTTCAACATTGCCCTGTATTGTAATAGGGAATGCCCTAAGAACACTACCCCTCAACCATACAAGGAGTACTACTTCCATACCCATGCTTTGGTTTTAAAAAGCAAAAAGAAAAAGAATTCTATACCCATGTTTTCCACAAATGGAACTTGTAAATATATTAATGAGGATTTGTAATTTATAATCACATGACACTACGATGCGAATTGAACTTGTTTCTTGAAGTCAAATGTGCTTGCTTCCTATCCATCCAAACTGCCATGTCCACTTGAATGTTCATCGCCAGATGATTCCCATTGATCTAATTTGTATTCAAAATGCATCATGCTGCTCTTGTTTTCATTTGACAAGTTTTCCTCTTCTCTAGACAAAACTCTCAATTCCCAAAACATAACATCTCTTGAATAGATAACCTTTTGGGTTATCAGATTTCAAAGCTTATAGCCTTTTCCATTCTCACCATATCCAAAAATAGTCTCAAATGTGTTACCACAAGCTTCTTACTATCCACATTCCATATGATGTATTCTCCTAAACTATAAAAGTAAGAGACCTATTTTTTCAAATAATAAGCAATGTTAATTGCCTTGGCCCAAAACTCGTATCCTAGAGCAACCTTGTTCACCAAGCTTCTAACTTGATCCAACAAGGTTTTGCTATGCAGTGAGTGCACTTAGTCAATTCATGTGTGAATCGAAGCAAATACATCTAGCTGCAGCAAAGCATATCCTGAGATACTTGCGTGGCACAGTTGGGTATGGCTTGAGATATTCTTCTGGTGTGGACTTGGAGCTACATGATTATACTGTTTTTGATTGGGCAGGATGTGTTACTGATCAGAAGAGCACCTCTGGATGTTGCTTCAGTTTGGGGTCTGCTATGATATCCTGGTATAGCAGGAAGCAGTCTTTTGTGGCACTAAGTACGTCAGAGGCCAAGTATATTGCAGCTTGTGTGGCATCTCGAGAAGCAATGTGGCTTCGGAAGCTCCTTGCAAGATTGTTTGGACAATCAATGGAGCCTACTATCATTCATTGTGATAACCAGAGCCGTGTGAAGCCTTCTATCAAACCTGTGTTTCATGACAAAACTAAACATGTTGAGATCAAATACCACTATATCAGAGATATGGTATTGAGGAAAGCAATACAGTTGAGGTATATCAACACTGATGAGAAGACAACAGACATTCTCACCAAGCCTCTCTCCAAGATAAAGTTGTGTACTTTTGAGATAAGCTTGGTATGGTGGAGAATCAAGCCCTAGCTGAGAAGGAGTCTTAGTATCAATGATCCTCTTTAATGCATTTCTCTTTGAGAGAGATTTGAGGTGCAAGCCCTTGTTAATGCATTTCTCCTTGAGATTTGAGGTGAAAGCCCTTGTTTCCACCCTCTGGGAGAGCCATGGTGGATGTCATGTGTGTGACTCCATGACAACATCACGTGAGAGAGTCCGTGATGATTTTCTTGTACTTGTGTTTTCACCCTCTGGGCGAGCCATGGTGAACGTCACAATGAGGTGACAACATCACGTTGAGTGATGAGCACTTGCACATACCATACATGGGTGTAGCCATGATGGTTGATATCACGATGAGGTGATAAGCTTTTTCCACACATGGGTGTAGCCATGGTGTTCATCATCATGATGAGGTAATATGTTTTGTACAGCTGGAAGTACTCCTCCCTGGCTGAGAGGGAGTGTTGATGTTTTGCAGCCACGGGCCTCATACTTTCCAGGCTCGAATCATTATGAAGGAATAAATTGAATATAGCCAATGGCTATTCAATTTATTTAAGTTCGATCTGAGTTAATGAGGAGGCGCCTCATTCATGACATATATATATTTAATATTTAATAATTAACTTCTAATTATTATTAAATAAAGGGCCGACCTTTGTGTGGCGTGATTTTCTACAAGCTACGTCCTTTGCTTGAAGGCCGACTTGGTAATATTAAGAGTCATATCTCTTGGGCCGACCTCCTTCCATGAAGAGTCACGTATCTTCTCCCTTGTGCATATATATACAAGTCAATATACATTCATTTGATCATCAAGTTCATTCAATATAATTCGCATCTCTGAAAAGAAGAAGTTCGCATTCAGCAGCAGTAGATCAATTCAAGAAGAAACATATTTAGTTGTATCTTGCATCTAAGGGAGGTGCTATTATTCATTGTATTAAATCGGCATTATATTGTGCCTGAGTTGTAAGCAGATTTCTGCTCTTATTCAATCAATATATAAGCGATATATTGGCTGGGTTTTTCTCCCTCAGGTTGGAGGGTTTTCCTAGGATATTTTGCTGTGTTCATTGTCTTATGTGTTGCATTTTCTAAGTACTTTCAGTTTGAATTATCTGATCATTAAAAACTAACAAGTTTCCCCAGGGAAAACCCTCCTACTCGAGGGTGAAAAACCCAGCAAAGAATATCTCTTATATATCAAATGAATAAGTGCAGAAAACTGCATACAGAATCAGGCCTTACACAAGGCTGAGTATATACAATGAATGAAGACACTTCTCCTTGATGCTAAATACAAATAAGTATGCTTTCCCTTGAAGTCTGATCTGCTGCAAATGGAATGGCGAACTTCTGTTAGAGGTGCGAATGAAGTGATTGAATTGATTGATTGAATGAATGAACTTCAACTTGTATATATACAAAGCAAGGTGATTTTTCATCTAGGTCAGCCTCCAATAGAAATATAAAATATAAAATATAATTTGCACATCAAGAAGACCGACCTGCCTTGAGCATCTTTTCGTTTAACTTTATTTAGAACATAGCTCCCGAAGATATAAAACACTAGCATTCCTAACATACTAAGATCAAAACCACTTCACTAATTTGAAAAGTGGCAACTATAATTGCAGTATATATAAAGTGCCATCATAATTTGTTAGGGGGTTTCATAATTGTGTGATTTTTTTTTGTTTTGGGAGGGGTGGGTGGCGTGATCTTCTGATTGTTCATTGCTTTTACTAGTTGAGTTTCTTGATTGGTCCATAGTGTGACTAATTTGAAGAGATAAACACGATTATCAAAAGGCATCTAGCTATTATCAAATTGGAAAGAGGGAACTAAAGTCCTAGCAAAGTGGAATTTTAAAGCATTTCAAATGGCTTAATCTCTTGTCCTATCCCTATAGACTTGTTCCCAAACCAAGTACCCCATATCAACAAATTGTAAGAAAAACAAGATTGATTATTTGCTAATCTCACAACCCAAGGACAAGTAGTAATGAGTTTAAACTATAGTATTAGCGAATCTAATCCTAGCAATAATGGCATCAATTTTGATAGGAAGTTGTATGGAAAACATCTTTGATGAAGCCTTCTTGAATAAAAAGTCCACAAATGGTCACAAGAAAGTGCAACACCCACAAAATAAAGTGGCACTCACATGAAGAATGTCATGCTAGACAGGTAGTGTTGCCTAAGGTAAAAAAACTCGATACCATCTCCAACATCACCTTTGAAACCATCCCTTGCATTAGCATTGACACCACTGCCCATCTTGGACAAGGGAAAGCAAATAATAGAGGTCAATCCCAATGCTACTGTCACCATGAAACGAGTTTTTCCCTTTGAACTAAAGAATGTGGAGTGCCTCTTCAACTCATAACTATGGGTGAAGGAAATATCTTTGAACGTTGTGCGCCGACAATCAAAAGAACCTAATTTCAGAAGATGTCTCATTAAGAGATTGAAATCTTGCCCTCAACCATATACAATTGGTTGGGTAAAACAAAGAAGAGATGTGTTCATCAGAGGATATTGCCACCTCCCATATGTGCATAAAGTCGTTTCAAGATGAAATGCTTTAGAACATGGCACTCCTAAAAGTGTGTGACATTGTGTTCAATCAACATTTATGCAGCAACAATATGGTGCCTATCAATCACTATTGGAAGAAAATGGACATCTAAGGATGAGAAATAATGATTGCAAAACAACTTTGCTCTTGTTATGCAGCAAATTAAAGAAATGCAGAAGAATTTTTCCTGATTCTGAAAATAATGTTGTTGAAGGATTGCATCAAGTAAAATAAGGATGCAACTGAGCATGCAAAAGTTCCATGAAGAATTGAATGGTAAGAAATCAAATTAGTGTCCATGAGTGACTAAGAATAGGTCAAAGAGACTAGAATGTACATCAGGTACAATAGCAAAGAACTAGGGAAAAGGGAAGCCTAGAATCGGAGCAAAAACAATAGAGCAGAAAATGCAAGAAAAAACATAGAAATAGACACAATGGGATTAATCTAAAAAGAGTAACCCCCAAGCTAGTACAAAAACATTGAAATATCCATACTTCAAAACACTTCACACTAACCATCCACACATAAATGAAGCAGGTAAAGATTGTAGGAACTCTAAACCTAGCCATTTGAAATTGCAAAATTAAATAAAAATAAAAAATAGTTCTTTTGGGGAAATAAAGGAAAATTCAAACTAAATTGCGCTTCTCCTTTCAGATGAAGAGCATAAAACTCCAAAGCATAAATTTCGCAAAGATCTTTTCTTTCGTTACAAATAAAACCATGAATTGTCTTACTGGTTGAGAAGATGTGGAAGAAGTCATCCGAGACAGGACAACCAAGAAATGCCATGAATAATTCCTAAGTGAGATGATCATTGACAGTATTAGAGTATGTTACTATGTAGAAACACTGGATTTCTAATATTCACCAAAAACCAGATCCAAAGATTTGAAGTATTATTTTACAAGATAACCATGTCCGAACCTAAAAGAGAGGCTGGAAGAAGAACTATGAACAAACCGCAACTCGTGATCCCTTTACAGCTTCAGCTCCGCTTCCAATTTTGATATCATAGTATCTATAAAACACAAAAATTATCAAATACAAGATAAAAACATTAAAACTCACCTATATCTGAAGTAAACTAGAATTCAAAATCATTTCTCATTGTATAGCTTTTATGACATTAGTTCATAGGCATAAAAACATAACAGAATATAAACAACTGCTTCACTAAAAAAAGAGTAGAAAAGATATCATAATCTGGATGGGATATAAATCCAACTTTGTCATCTTCTTATCTAATTATTTTTAATTAGGATATGCTCTAAGCATTCATGACAATCGTATAAATATCAAACTATTCTGTTGTGCAACATGGTAACTTAAAATCAAATCATCTTTGGACGAATTAGCGGAATGGGCGGAAGCGTGAGAGGAGCAGGCTTGGGAGCGTGCACAAGATCAGATTTGAAATTTGAAGGCGGAAGCGAGGATGAAGATGCAGATGACGATGGCGATGGGGTTCTGGCATTCCCTGGAGAGAGCACTCTTTCCCCTTTCGGCTCAAGCTCTACCGGTGGCATTGGGTCTAGTTTTGGGGTTAAAGTTGTTGCGGTTGAAGTTGTAGATGCAGAGGACGGTTTGAAGTTTGTTGTCAAAGCTGCTTGCTTTGAAGATGCAAAGGTGGAGGGTTTCGAGGATGTTGTCAGTACAGCAAACGTTGGTGTGGGTTTTTAACTTGGAGGCTCGATGGAGGGGTTTGTTGAGGAGGATTTTCATGCTCCTGCAGACTGGGGACTTGCTCCCTGTGTCAAATCTGCCTCTGTTCTTTCTGAGGATGGGATTGATAACGAGTGGGTTATTGATTCGGATGAAGAGGAAGATGAGCTCCTTCTTGATATTCTGTTGGAGGCTCGTAGGAAGTCTCAGCAGTGTGTGAATGCAGGCATGAAAGAGGAGGATGGTGCCCCTTTTTCTGGTCTACTTAAAGGCTTTCTTAATCACGATTGCAATATGCAGGGTGTTGGGTTTGGATTGGAAGCGAATTTGGATGTGTCTCTGGCTTCCAGATCTGATGGTTTGAACATTGTTCAAACGCCTGTGAAGGATCTTAGCTCTGGGGTTGGTTTGGTTCCCTCCCCTTTATCCTCTAGCCCCTCTAGTGAGTTGAAAGCTACTGCTTCACCTGTGGATTTGGTTGCTATTATGGGACCCCTCCCTACGTGTGAGGGGGTTGTTGCTACTCCTGTCATTCAGATTCCTAATGTTGTGGTTGATAAGTGTAGTGTTGTTGTTGGCAATGCTCTTATTGGGAGTTTCTCAGGCCCTCGTCCTAATATTGACGTTGTTCGTAGTTGGGCTCTGGTTAATTGGAAGGCTTCTGGTCTGCTGCAGGTGACTGCTTTACCTAAAGGTTTTTTTCTTTTTTCCTTCCAACTCCTTCAGTAGAGTTTGGATGTCTTACATGGAGGGCCTTGGTTCTTTGGTAATTTTGTCCTCCTTTTGAAAAGTTGGATTGTGGGTTTTGTGGCTTCCAAGGATTGTTTTGATTGGGCCCCTATTTGGTTTAGACTCCCAGCACTTCCTTTGGAATTCTGGGACGAGGTGGTCTTTCGTGGTATTGGTAAGAGTTTTGGCTTTTTCTTAGGCATGGATAGGATCACGAAAGACATGGAACGTTTAGTTTATGCTAGATTTTGTGTTTTGGTTGAAACTGGAAAGCTTCTACCAAATAAAATTACGATTCGTTCCAAGATGGGTGTATGGGAGAAAAGTATTCTCTTCGATTCTTCCTCTTTGGTGTGCTCTCATTGCCTTAGAGTTGGTCATTTTTCTCGCTCTTGTCAGGGCTTCAATCCTGTGCAGACTTGTTATGTTGGGAAGGCTACGGCTACTGCTTTTCCTACTGAAAAGGTTGGTTTGGTGAACCCGGAGGCTAAGGATTTGGAAGTGGAAGATCTTGTTGATGTCCTAAGACAATGCCCTCTTAAGGATAATTTTCTTCCTGTTAGTATGAATGAGTCTGTTTCATCCAAGTTTATTGGTTTGACCCATCTGGATCAAGCTCCCCTTATGAGCTCTTTGTATGGACACAATTTCAAACCTCCTTGATTGGTTTGCCCCCCCTTGGTGGCCTGGAATGGGTGGACATTTTTTTTTGTGTTGCACGGCTCTGTTGTTTCTTTGGGTGTGCTGTCACTGCTGGTTTTCTGGTGACCAGGTGTTGTTTGTGTTCCTGTTGTGTTTCAGTGGTGTTCTACTAGTGTTATTTCTTTGTTTCGTTGGCTAAGTTTTTGACTTAGGTGCTTGGTGTGTCTTTTTCTACTCTGTAAAAGGTTCTTGGTCCTTTCAAAACCTTGCTTACCTTATCAAAAACATGGTAACTTCAACCTGCTTTACACGGCCATCTTTAACTTGTTAAGTGGAACCAATCACAACATTGCTGATTTGGTTTCAGCCAAAAATAGTTAGATAATACAATTGAGAAATTCTTTTGTTATGAACAAAGTGATTTTCAAAAGAGATTGTGAGAATGGTATACGTCAAGTTGCTTTTCTAGATTTGACTATCCTGATCTTTTGTTAATCAACATTTACCATCAGAACAAATATGTTGCAGAATTAGAGACATGTAATTTCCACAGTCCATGATAATAGCTTGCAATTTTTTAGGATTAGACTATGTAAATTTATTTTCTTCATCCTAATGATGGATCATGGAGTGTGATCTGAAATGTTGATGAAGAAAGTAAATTTACATAGTTTAATCCAGAAAATTTGCAAGCTATGTTGCAGAATGTTTGAAGACACTTGAAAATGTTTTTTCTAAATGTGCTAGATGTTTAATAAGTAGAAAATGTTATCAGAAAACTGTAGTAATATTGTGGTCTAGTCGTTAAGATTGATCCTTATGCAAGACAACACTTCAAGGTATTTTCCAGACTACATATGCATATTCTGAAGAGGTAAAGGATGGTGGACATCTTTGTTTAACTCCAAAGTTGCAATATATTTCTTGTGACCAGCCTTTCTAAAATAAGCTAGTGTTTTAAGATCAAGAGAACTATTTCTATCACACATTTCCAAAAAATTCCTATCACTAAAATGTTAAAATTATTCTCCATAAAATCACCACAAGAAATATACAGATCCTCTTTGTTATGTTGACAATCCCGAGTATGAGAAAATGATCAACTGTAAAATATTGACTTGTAAAGCCAACGTGACCCTTTGCTCTTAGTATATTATTATGTGTTCATCATCACCTAAATGTGGGCAGTCAAGCACAAAGCTTAGAGTTCAGCCTAGATGACACGTCCCAGGACTTTCTTTTCATCCAAAATTTGCCTGGGACTTGCATCTAGCCTTGTCTGTATGGCCCACCTTATCACAGCCATATTGTAGTGTTGAAAAAAATCAGCTTGTAGTGTTGAAAAAAATTAACTGTATTAGTATTTTATGTCAAAAGGAAGGATTGTTTTGGTTATATTTAAATTTCCTATATATTCTGCAAGCTTAATGCTTTGTTAATTGGTGAAACACGTTGCTTAAATCATGCCTTGCACTTGATCGAGAACTACATTCCATTTAGGAGGTTATATACATGGAGGTCCAGAAGGCCTGCAAGGAGTACAATAGCAGTGCATCAATGCTTTAGACATATATAATGTAGCATTCCATGCATGTTAAATAGGTATCAAGCAAACTAATACATGCCTTGAGAGAATTCATGCCCTAGCCTTGTGGGCTTATCTAAATCCCTCCCAAAGCAGGCCTCATATATTTTCTCTTTAATGATCTAGATAGATTTCAGCATCAACTATCCCATTGAAAGGGAATGTTCCTCGTGCTTTGATTTTCCATTGAAACTTGTACCATAATCTCCCAAATTCTCAACTCAAAGTACATCAATGTTTTTAATTCCATCATCCACTTATATGCAAAATCGAGGAAAATTTACTTTAATAATAATAGCTAAAATTGTGGCTCAAATAGTTGCTCTCTTCTTTTGTACTAGCGGGACTTTATTATCTAATGGAAAAATATTTAACACTCCCTTTACTCTTTTACAAATCTGCTAAAATAGTTATCAATGAGAACATTTCAATATCATTTATGGTCTTTTGAGATTTAAGATTTTGTTTCAAAAGCATTTTCTATTAATCTATCTTGAGCTATTTGATTCAAAACCTATTAAGTTGAACTTTGCAATTGCTTGCTTTGTCACATAATTTCTCTTTCACTCTTTTCATATAGTTCTCTTTGACATTGTTTTAGAAATTGCAAGTATTGTTAAGTCACAAATATGAATTTGTTGATTCCAGTTTTGTAATTTATGATGTCTGCTCAACAAAGGAAAACTGTCTTTTTAATGACTTTCTTGAGCCTGAGGATTTTGAGATCCTAGAGGCCAACTTGGATATTATAAGGTTGAATGACTTAGGAGAAGCTCTGTACTAGGAGCTTCATCATCAAGACCTAAAGCCCTCTAGCATAACTCTATTTGTAGTAGCAAGAGTCATTGGACACTTTTGATTTTTTGGAACTTTGTATTTAGTTTATAGGTCGACTTTGTACAAACTATATTGTAATTGAAATTTTATCTACTGTAACCATCTAGTTATTATTTATGCACAATGAAGTATGCTTTGTGCAATGCAATGTAATCAGCTATATGAATATAAACAACAAAATCCTATTTCTATAACTCATGTGTTAAACTCTCTATTTTATTTCCTCTCTATATCTCTATGCTATGGAAAAATGTCCTTAAGTTTAATAAAAAGTAGTTTTTGTCTCTTTTTCTACAATTTTTTATGT
Source organism: Sequoiadendron giganteum (assembly GCA_007115665.2). Classification (NCBI taxonomy): domain Eukaryota; kingdom Viridiplantae; phylum Streptophyta; class Pinopsida; order Cupressales; family Cupressaceae; genus Sequoiadendron; species Sequoiadendron giganteum. Next base: position 86,348,084 of record CM021106.1, on the reverse strand, counting down.
TTTTTCTTAAATCCAATTTTTTCATGATTTTTCCCGATTTTTTCAAAAAATCTTATACTTTTGGTTTGCCGATTTTTTCCCCAAATGATTTTTGCTGCTATGGCTTATATAATGTACATTACAATCACCAATGCATTTTTCTCTTACATTAATAAATGCAGAGTACACTCATTTAAGTCTGCCATTTATTGTATCTCAATCCTTGTGCTTTGTGTGTTTATTCTTCTAATGTTTGGTATTAGAGCCAATCATGACTAGACGATTAATAATGCATGAGAGTACACTCAACAAATCCAGTTTGAAGGAAATAATATGAGAGATAGTGAAGGAGAAAAATTTGAAGAACACAACAAATAGCTGACTATAAAAATTGAAAAAATCAAAGAGAAGAATGAAGGGCCGACTGTAAAATTGCTGTGTAGGAATAGTTGTCTGAGGATCAATTGAAGGGTGTGTTTTGAAAGGCCCAATTGAAGGAAGAATTAACAACAAACCCTAGTGAAGTGTGTTCAGGGACAACTAAAAACATTTGATTGAGGGCCAACTAGAAACATACTGAGCATGGAAGAAAGAAGCAAAACTTGCATAACACACACAATAGCACAAGGAAAACCACTATGTCACAGGAGCATAGAAAATGGAGTAGTAGAAACTGTAGTTTACATAGGCAATGATAATGGAGGCATGAACCCAAACCCTAGTTTGCATAGGCAAAGAAAAATACTGGTGGGAAACCCTAGTTATGCAGAATCACAAAACAGTGGAAAGGGCAAAAGTTGTAGTGAGTAGGTTGACAGTCATTGAAAACCTAGCCAGAAATCTGAAATAGGTATTAAAGCTTTGCCTCCATTAAATTCTATGCATAGTTTGACTAAACTTTTCCTTTATCTGATATGTTTATCAATTTTTTTTGCAGATTGTCTAAAAAATCTAGGTCAAAATTTTAGTTATGGCCAATATTCAAAATATTTTCTCTTGGAGTCCGAAAGTTAACCATCCATATTTTTAATGTCTAGAGTTACTAAATATTGACCATTGCTAAGTATAGAAACTGGTGATAGAATAATTCTCAAAACAAAAGCCAAACTTGCACCAAATTTTACTAACTTTGATAATCTTCACAAGGAAGCCCTTCTATTGTTAAAACATTGTCTCTAATGACCTAATCCTGGAAATCCAGAATGCCACTTCTCTTAGTGATATTTGGAAGAGTATGAAAAACAAGTATCAAGCCTCTAAAAAAGGTAGAATTCTATATTTGAAAAATCTGATGTTTTTCACAAAATTGAGTGAAGGTGAGTACCTTTCTAAGCATCATCTTAGGATGAAAAACCTAAGAGATCAACTCTCCACTATCAACAAAAAAAGTAGATTAAGATCATCAACTGTTTGCCACCTTCATTTAAAACTTTTGTGGAGTCGCATCTATTGGAAAAAAGTCAAACTCTCACCTTTGATAAAGTTTAGTTCATATATGTTACAAAAGGAACAAAGACACCCAAACAATAGAGTTCAATCTAAATAATCTAAGATTGCACTTGCTACATAGTATAGAGACAAATCCACAAGAAAATCTTGACTCACATTCGAAACACAAAGTGAAGTGTTAATAGCATTATAAATTTGGGCATATCCAAAGAGAATGCTAGAAACATCAAAATGGCCTATCCTAGAAGAAGTCGTGGTCTCAAGCTAATGCGGCAGCAATTAGGGTAGAGCAAGCCTCCAAGAAGCATGCTTTCATGAAATCTTCAAAGACAAAAAATGATGCAACTAGTTGATGCTTCTTTGGTTGTTGTCCACGAGTGCATCGCATTATTTCATCTACACCGCTTGGTGTTCTAATTCTATAGAATTTGTTTTAGTGGGTGATGACAGATCACATGTAATAGAGGGGATTGAGGGTGTAAGGATCATGTTGAGTGATTTCACAAAATTCATAGTTAGAAATGTTATATTTGTTCCATATATGAATAAGACATTATCTATAGTCAACTTATGAATAACCCTAACATTGTTGTGGATTTTCATCATAAGAAGCGCATTTTGACATATACTAAGCACAAGAGAATGGTTGTAATACGCAAGCTAGTTGATCATGTCACAATTAATTTAAACATATTATTTGTGGATTAAAATGATGGAATTTCATTGCAAGGTAGATATGGACATCTTAATCTTTGATGTTAGCCTAGCTAAGCAATATTAGTACAATTCACAAATTGTCATATACCCAAGAGAAATAAGATATGTGTGCAAGATGTTTGGCTAGCAAACAAAAATGAAAACTGTTTCCTACTTAAAGGAGCGTGGCACTTAATGGGGGCTACAACTCTTATTACTAAAAATCTTTGTAAGCCATCTTGGAAAGAAATCACAATTCTTGGTGCAAGGTATTTTTCGTTGGTTGATGATTTCTCCAAGAAAATGTGGGTTACTTTATAAAGAGGAAATCTGATTGTTTTAGTTCTTTCATCAAATTCAAAGCACTAGTTGAGAATTATATAGGTGAACAAATCAAAACTTTGTGATTTGACAATGGGGTAGAGTTCACTTCTAAGTAGTTCAAGGACTACTGTGATTACAAAAGCATTTATAGGCGGTCGCAACCCCATACACCCTGTTGTGACCTTTCACACATCACCCCATGCCAGATGGGGACCCCCCCTAATTTTGCTCCATTTTGGTCTTTTGGCTTTTGTTTTGCGTCTCTCTCTCTCTCTGATCTTTTGTCCTTTCGGGGATGTCCCCGTTCTTTGACCTAATTTGAAATTTTGACTAAGTCTGAAGTGAATATGTGAACTTAGGGTCTTGTTCTTCAGGCTGGATTGAGATTAAATCAAGTTGGTAAATTGACAGTTGAGCTTAACAATGCTTTCAGAAGGCTTCCAGCAGGTTCCCACTGAGTTTTCATTGAAATCGGACAACTTACTATTTTTAGTAAGAACCTAATATGGAGGCCTTTTCCTCAGGATTTTGGAGCTCTGACTGCCTCAGCACATCCAGGTAACTTCAAGGTGCCTGTATGAGAAATTTGAACAGATTTAGACAACTGGCTATTTTTAGCAGTTCGGCCTTCAAAGGCCATTTTCAAGGTTTAAACATATAATTCTCCAATACATGATTGAGGAATGTTTCTGGGTTTCTCGAAACCTTCACGATGATATAACATGCAAATCGAGATGGTGACTTTCAATGGCACAGCCTTCAGAAGCTATTTTTAGGGTTTGCATGCAGAGATTTTCAGTGCATGTCCGGATATTCCATGTGGGCTTTGCAAGACGTTCGCAATGATGTGACATGCAAGTAGAACGGATCAGTTTTCAGGGACTTACTATTTTTAGCCAGTGCCCGCATGTCGACCAGTTTTTTGGGTTTTTCTGGGTTTTTTGAGATCCCACGGGCACTGTGACATGCAAACTCATCCGACATCAGGTTGACCACTTTCCGGACACTTACTATAAATAGCAGTTTCACTCCGACAGCCACTCGACACTTCAGTATCACGAACAGAGCAACATACAACGGAAATCGAGGTCAAACGAAGATTGTTCGGGGCACATGCAAGACAGATTAGGGTTTCCTACTTTGGTGCCTAAAAAGTAGGGTAAAAGGCCAGAATTTCAAAAAACGAAGATATCCCACTGGGATTAGCATCCTTCAGGCAATCTACTGGTGAAATTTGGGCGTAATCCAGGCACTTACTATTTATAGTAAGTCACCTCCAGAACACAGCTATAAATAGCATGTCTGTGCCAGAGGCAGGTGTGAACAAGACACTTAGGTCATCAAGATCCGGTGGAACAAATTTCAGGTCAAACGGAGCTACAGAAGTCAACCAATTCTAGGGTTTGCTAAAAATAGCATGTCAGCATGGGCAACGAGTATAGACAAGGTGGTGAGGTCTCAGAAGGCATAATCACGCCAACTCCAGTTTCAGAACAGGTGAAAAGGCATGGGAAGGCACACTTCTCAAAAAAATTACTAAAAATAGATGGCAAAGGTAGCTGAGGCGTTGAAAGAAATTTCTAAATCCACAAATGGAAACTGGCAAGAGAAGAGAAGATATGCGCCCGAAGGGTGATGAGGTTTAAAAAAATTCTCTAAGTGTGGAAAATGGAAGTACCACCCTTGAAATGCGCCCACCAAGGGAGTTTGCTCATAAAATTTCTAAGGCAATCAAATTTCCTTCACCTCATAGGAAATGCGCCCATCAAGGGGGTTTGCTGATTTGAAAAGTTTCAAAGGCATTTGAAATTCCTCCTCCCTACCTCATATGCGCCCAAGGCTCCAGCAAATTCCTTCTCCACATGCCAAATGTGCCCACATGTGGAAGTCAACTAGGCTAAATGCACCCAAGGTTTGAGGAAATTCCCTCTCCCATGCTATTTGCGCCCTCAAGGGTTGGAAATGGAAGTTGCACACATGAAATGCGCCCTCACTTGTGGATGTTCCCTCACATACATGAAAATGCACCCAGCTTATGGAAGGCCTCAAAATAAAGTTTCTAAGGCATCGAAATGGAAGCAGCAAGAGTGAAATGCGCCTTCAGCATGGAGAATGTTTAGAAAAGTTTCTAAGTGTTTGCAAATTCCTCCTCACCCCCTCAAATGCGCCAAAGTCATAGAGGAAAGTCTTAAAAAAAAATTCTAAGCTTGAGAAAGTTCCTCCTCCCTACCTCATATGCGCCCACAAGGCTACAAAGTGAGAAAGGAAAAACGTGAGAAGGCAAGGGCGAAATTTCCTAAGGCAAGGAAGTTCCTACACACTAGGTGAAATGCGCCCATGAGTTCCTTGTCCACATGCTAAATGCGCCCAATCAAAATCAGTATATCCATGCAACTTCAAGTCTACACCAGAAGAAGAACTCAATCCATATCCAATTGTGTTACACAAATATCTCAGGATATGTTTTGCTGCAACTAGATGTATTTGCCTTGGTTCACACATGAACTGACTAAGTGCACTCATTGCATAGCAAATATCCGGTCTAGTATTGACTAGATGCATCAATGATCCAATCAACTGCCTATACACAGTAGGATCCACCAGATCTGTACTAGCAGCAGCCTCCTTTAACTTCTACAATTAGGTCTCCATAGGCGAAGACATGGATTTGCAATCCATTATACCTCCAGTAAGAAATAAATCAACATAAAGAACCAAGATCAACTAGATTACCATCTTCTTTAGGTTCAGTAGGCTCCCTCTGAATCTTCAAGCACTTGCATCAACCTTCTGACCTCATCGTCCAAGATTGCCTACAACGCTTGCCTTAGAGAAATGGTTTCCAGCTCACACCTCTGTAGGGCTGTCCTCTTCGACCTTATCTCAGATCACTCTATTCTAAATAGGTTTGCGGAGCTACCAATGTTAAATCCAGGTTGACTAACTTGAGCAATTCTGATTTCAACTGTTGAAGAGGTACTTCAAGGATTTAGCATCTGGCCTTGCAACACTGCAACCCTTACTTATTCTCAGCGAGTCATAGAACTCCCTCTAAGGGTTAATTCTTCCTCTTCGAAGAGATGTCTTCAACCATCCACTCAATCTCATGGCTGCAAGCAGTGTCTCCATTCTCTTCTTCTCTTGAAAGCAATCTCTTGGTCCGTCCTAATGCACATTAGGAGAGATTACTAAAAGTTCATATAACTCAACTATTCCGAAGAGAAATACCAATGCTAGAAGCATATATGATTTATTATCTCAATGTTAAGGCATGAATTAATAACTATATAACAATTCATGACCATTATTCAACCATGCAATACTTATCTCATTGAAATCAGAATCCTGTACGCAAAAAATGAGGGATCGATATCAATGATCACATTATCTGCTCTCTCCGCCCTTTACAGTGGCGTCGATCGCTGCTACTCTCAATGCAAACTCTTGACTTCGATTGCAACTAAATATCAAGAGGAGATCTTTACCGTCTTAGGCATCCTTTTACCAAGACCTCACCATACATATGTGTCTATACTTCTACTCTAAGTATTGATGGCGACATCTCTGTCAAGATGTCCAGCTAAACTTTGACAACAAGGGTCTCAAACAACTTCTCATTCAAACTCTTTAAAATTTCCTTAGATATGTATATATTCTGACTCCTCAGAGCATGACGATTTTGACTCATCACAGCACCCGACACTAACTCCTCAATATGTCTGTAGCTCCAAAGACAGACAGTGACGAACACCTGATAACCAATGTGACTCCAGCCATAAGAACAACGACAGTATCTTCACAAGGGCTCCCACGATTTTGAATACTGTGATAGGAAATGTCCTAGCCCGTTATCGGGTGCAATGAATGAACGAAGTCAAATAAATCATCGGTTCTTCTCTAGTTGCTTCCACCCAAGAGGATGAGTCCATTAAGAGGACTTGACAATATTCCTGATTCTATTTAAAGCAGCGACAGGAATATAAAATACTAGCTTCGCCCGTATTCATTAACAGAGCCCGAACAAAGTAGAAGACTCCACCAAATATAGACGCTTAGAAGTTAACATTGGCTTCTGACATGAATGAAACGACAGAATATAGATGCCAATGATTTTCTTAACTCTATTTTGCATTCCCGTCAATAGACTTTCTAGAATCAAAATGTCGATCAACTTCTCCTGACAAAAATTGAGAAAGAGGATAACATTGTTCCTATCATACCATGATTTCATGAAGTTGCGATATCTATAGGATGACGGAGGTGAAGAAATATTGGTGTAAAAAATCAAGACTCCCCTTGAAGGCTGGCGGCAACTTATTCCTCAAACCAAGCTGCTCCCGACTGCTTCCGCCAAGACTTGAATTCGATTTGGAATACTCTTCACAGGCCCGACATCTACAAAAATTGCTTTTATCATCATTGGAACCTGAATATAATCCTGTCTTCAGGAACCACGACTTCTTTAAAGATCGGGTGTCCGGATTTCTGAGGCATAACCCTATATTGTTGACAGTTCCAACGGCTTTAATAATATAAGATAGCTCAATGACTACAACCCAAAACTCTATTCAATCTTCTTATCGAAGGCGCATAAGAGGCACACTCATTACCCTGTAATGCTATCGGTTTATAATAACGCAGATCCAAACGGCCATTCACCAATATTAAGATTGCAAGACTTCAAGACTGCTTAATAATTCTGAAAGGATAATTCTGATCGGATCTTTTCCTAGACCCACTCTGATACCATGTTAGTTTTAGGATCAGAAATGAAAGCAATCAGAAAATGCAACACATAAGACAATGAACACCACAAAGTACCTTGGGAAAACCCTCCAACTCGAGGGGGAAAAAACCCAGCAAATATATCGCATATATATTCTGTAATAACAGCAGAATTCTGCTTACAACTCAGGCATAACACAATGCCGAATTTGATACAATGAATAATAGCATCTCTCCTAGATGTGAAGACACAGATGATATGTTTATCTCCTTGAGATCGATCTGCTGTACGCATGATGATCTGCTGCTCAGATCGAACTTCCTCTCTTCATGCAAATAATGCTGAGTGAACTTGCAGATGATAAACTCAGCCTCCTTCAATATATCGAACTGCACTTTAATTAACTTCTTCTTACATCAACTTGTACTTATGAATATCGAAAATGAACAAGTGAATATCAATGCACCAATGATCGAATGGCATCTCCATTATATACTATTCGATGAGGAGGATCTAAGAATTGTGTCTCTTCAATGCACAAGGTCGGCCACCAATGAAGAGATATGTCTCTCCAAGAAGAGCGCCAATTCTCAAGGATGGGTCGGCCATAATAAGCAACCTCCAATTAATAAGTAAATAATAGTATATTATTTATTCTTCATGTGATGGGTAACTCCAATAAAATAAATAGCCGATAGGCTATATGCAAATTTATTGCTTGAATCAGGGCTGGAAGGATGAGCCCGAAGCTGCAAACATCAACAGTTTGAGAGGAGAAATGGACAATCATAGAGATGGCTTGGTACATGATGCATAGCAGATTTGTGTCTTATAGATATTGAGGTGAAGCAATGAACACGATAGTCTAATTCCATGCAAATCCTTGCAAGATGTGACTCTTGAAGAATCTTGGTGGGGCTCAAACATAAGGTAACACATTTTCATGTTGTTTTTTATGCATATGTTTTAGTTGCTGATAACAAAAGGAGTAAACTAAATTCTAAGAGTTTCAAATATTTCCTTGTTGGGTATAGTGAACAATCTAAAGCATATAGACTTATTGATATTTCTACTAACAAAGTAATTGTTAGTCAAGATGTTGATATAAAAAATAAAATAAAAAAACTTCTTTGATCGTGACCTTAATGAGCATGTTGTTAAGGATAAGTTAAGACCTAGCCTTGTGGTTCCTTTGAAAGATAAGGGCTCTGTTTTTTCGTGTACTACATGATAGACATCAATGACAAAGATCTAGAATTTTCAACTCAAGATAGGATTGCATCACAAGAATCTCAATTCACACATTAACAGAGACCAAAGTGATACTATTCCACTAATCAAGATATGTAGGCTAATGACCTTCCTACTCTAATGCTTGACCTGACAAGTAGGGAAACAAATTGAAATTGTTGATTCAAATGACCATGTTCATCATTTTTCTCTCTTTGACCCTTTCAAGGTGCCTAAACTAGAACAATATGCAGAAGCTAAGGGAAAACTTGAGTGGGACACTAACATGCAAGTTGAGCATGATGCCTCAATAAAGAATCATACAGAGAAGTTAGCAAAGTTGCCCCCAAGTAAAAAGCCCATTGTTGCAAATGGGTGGACAAAGTTACATGGGAAATTAATGGTACTTTTGATAAGTTAAAAATTAATTTTGTTGTGAATGCCCATTCCAATAATGAAATCAAATTTCAGTTGCTTCTCTCTATGCTATAGCTCAATTGGTTAGAAGGTACATCAAATGGATTTGATGAGCACCTTCTTTAACAAAGATTTAGAAAACGAGGTATGCATGGTGTTGTCTAAATAATTTAAGGTATCTATTAGTGACATCCCATTTGCAAGCTTCTTGAGTCTATGCAAGCTTGAGCATGCTCCAAGAGCCTAGTACACAAAATTTTATCAACATCTTGGAGATTCAACATTTAGAAGTATTTCTTACCTAAATGTCTATGTCAAGAGAATTGGTGATGCCATTGTGATTCTCATTGTCCATGTTGATGATCTTTCCATCACAAGTAACGAGACCACTAGTCCACTGTATTGCAATGAGTGAAATCTAAACTATGTTCTAATTTCAATATAACTAATCTAGGCCTCCTACAATATTGACTGAGTGTAGAATTCTATCGACATGACTATCTCCTTTTCATGTCTCAAGTCAAGTATGATACACAGCTTTTGGAAAGGTTTTGCATGATAAATTGCAATCCTTCCACTACACCTATGGAGGTTGGGTTGAAGTTGTCAACATATGATGATGATTCATTAGTTGATAAATTACTCTATTGACAATTGGTGGGCACCCTAGTAAATCTTACATCCACACAAGTGGATCTTTGTTTTGCTATTAGTTGTCTCTTGATTTTTGGCACAGCTAAAGCTTGTTCATTGGTAGGCAACAAAAATGTGTGTTGTGATATGTCAAAGGTACTCATGACTTTGGCATTCTCTATCAAAGGACATAATATTTTTTTATTTTTTGATACTTAGAGATCAACCATTGGCTATGTTTTCTCTTAGGAATTGTTTTATAGCAGAGAAAGCTTTAGCACACTATAGTTTTATCTTCTATTGAAGTCAAATACAAAGGAATTGTTAGTGGCAGTTTTGATGCAGTACAGATATGTTGAGTTTTGTGTTATCTCCAACTTCCTCATACTCTAGCAACTCCATTTTTATGTTATAATAAGAGTATCTTGATGTTGGTGAAGGATCTAATTTATCATGTTCACACCAAGCACATTGAGGTTCATTATTGTTACATCCCTTTTGTCTTGAACAAGATTATGGCAATGAAACTAGGGTTGTTATGTTAGTTGAGATTAACTACCTTTCATGAGAATGTGAAATTGGGAAAAGAATTTTTAATTTAATGGATATCACTGCAATTATGAATGATTTTTCTTATATGTATATAGAGAATGTGTTGACGAGATTTTATTTTAAAATGATACCGCGAACGGTCTAATCCTATTTCTTGTCAAGTGGTTGCAGGGTTGCCAAAGCCTCAAGGGAAAGAGGAATGTCATCAAGGAGAGGACGTAGCCGATAAGGGATCAAAAATTATCATCAAGCCATGAGTCGGTGTAAGATGGTTGTATTCAAGTCGTAACCTTGGTCATATCTCATTTCATAAAATAATTGTAAAGCAGGTTAAATTATTTACCTATAATCTCCTTTTAAAGTCGTGAAAATCAACTCTTGGAATACACCTTAGGAGATTGTAAATGAATATAAAATATTCAAATTTATAATAATATCTATAATTTTAAGTCCATCGTTTTAAATATAAAATTTGTTTGAATAATCGTTTTTGGAAAACCGTCGGTAGAAGGGAAGGCGGTAGCTTCCACGAACCTTCCTTCGAGCCTCTTGGGTGAAACGGCCAAGAGATAGGCATGCAGTCAAATGCTCTTGGGAAGTCTTGATTTGGAGGTTCAAAAAGGATTGAGAAGTTTTATCGGGGGCTCTCTCCTCTCTTCCTCTCCCTTCGTTCTGGCTGGGGGTTTTCTTCATTCTCTTTTGGCTTTTCATTGAGACTCTTGCCAATTTTGGAACGACAATCTTCTGGTTTCGCTTCTCATTGGCATTCTTGTTTTGGGCAATCTCTTTGCAAACATACTGCAATCACTTAAGAATCTCTTCATTCTCAGTCGAGCTAAAAACTTTACTCTTCTCTCTCTGTTAGTCATCGTTGCTAATTGTGTGCATCTTTCAAATCATCGGCTGGCAATCGTTCTCCAGTTCGGGTTTCTTTGTTGGTGATTTAAGCCATGGGATTTATTATTGGTTTTCATACTTTGACAGTAGTGTGTCAATCTTGTTACCTACAATCAGCGAAGCTACTCTTGTCGCCAAGCTGTTAGCAGATTGGTGGTGAAAGGACTTCAAGGAAATCGTCAAGCTCTAGTCGTTTAAACAAACATGTATAGCGAATTCTTAATTTGATAAAATTTACCATCGAAGATCTAAAATGTTTTTATTCCCATCTAGTCGATAAGTAAATTCATTTTATTTCTTGTCTTGATGAAATCACAATGGAGACGGTTCTCACTTTTTACTGGATCAAACCCAATGGTAGACTCTTTCTTGTTTTGGCCCCGTATAATATATTGAACTTGTTTTCGAGTATCTCTTCCTTAAATAAATTCTGAACCAGAATGCTGGTTCGAGCTTCATTATAAAGCTCTGAGTTTTATCTCGTCTTGTCATAACCAAAATCTTCCTTAAACTTTGTTCTCTAAATTTTCGAGTTGGAATCGAACCTATATCTCCTTCCAAACTGAGTCCATTAAATCTAATGAGTCTATCAAGGATGACAAGTCTTTTCCCTTATCTCTACGTTTGTTAAAAGTAAGTAGTTTATTCTTAAAAGAAGTGATAGATATTGTGCCGAATCTCTCTCTCTATATAACTCAAAAGAAAACAGCTTAATCTTGAAATTAAGAGAAAAAGATTTTGAACCAAGTCATTATAATATTAACCTTTCATTGAGCTATGATTCTTGAGCCGAGGAATGATTTTCCTTCTCTTATAATTGCAAATCAATTAAACTATGAGCTGAATATCTTGGAATAATGATTTCCCTATTTAACAGAAATAAATTTTACTTTCAAAATATAATGAAGAGTTAATGATAAAGATACTTATAAAATAAACATCTCAGACTAAGAGAAAGAATGTTGAGCAAGGGTGAGAGTGCTGACTGCATGAGATACATGCTTGTTTATGGAAATCCTTGGCCAAGGTATGATCCCAGTTAGGCATTTGTCAACTATCATGAACCAAATATACTTCTAGTCAGAATGATCCTTCTAGTTAGGAGATACCTACAGAGGAGGGATCGACCAGTGGTATGGGTTCATGACACCAGGCTTAGATGGCATGATGGTAACTTTGATCCCTTATTGACTGCCCTCGTGAAGGGTCGGGTTTCTTCAGTTGAAGAAGCACGGGAGACCAGTAGGTCTTGGATGGGCAGAAAAGCCCTTGATGATATTTCTCTTTCCCTCAAAGATAAAGTTGTTCAAGCATATCAGCATGATGATCTCATATTGTATTCTCTTCTCTCTCTCGTAATTTTAGGTACATGTTTTTCTTAATTAAGTTTATTAGCAATGCAAAAATAAATGAAATTTTCTTTTAGTAGGTTATGGATAGTTAATTGTTCATATATATCTGCAGTTGATTATTTAAACAGTTATTGTTTCTTTCTGCTGAAATGAAAAACATAAAGTTAGTTGTTGATTGTAAAGTGGTTATTCCTTCCTTCAGTTCGTTATTTTGCTTAAATGGAAACCCTAGATTGTTAGTTGGTTAGTTACTCTTTAGATGAAAATGGCAGTTAGTTTCCCATTTCTTAAACCGTAGGATGATAGATGTTACAATTATCAACAAATTTTACAAATGGCTGATCTTGGAGACATTTCTCTCTTTCATTGCACATCTCAAAAGCAATCTATTGATCTAGTGACTTAACCTCTTGGTTCAATTTTGTTTGTAAAATTTTGAGACAAATTGGGGTTCTCTCCACTTTAGACATTTGGGGAGAGCTATTAGATAATATATAATTTTTAGACTAATATGTACACATGAATTTATTGCTTACAACAATGATGTAATCACAGGCATTAATTATGTCTAATGAAGTTACACAATGTAAGTTACAACTACCAATATAAATTCTGCATACATTAATAAAAACAGAATACACACATTGGAATGTGTGCCACACAAATTCTCTCTCAATCCTTGTGAAATTGCACATTCATTCTTCCCATAACAAGGAAAGAAAGAACTTAGGCTTGAGCCACAATGGAAAATGAATTAATTACTTTATAGTTTATAGCACCATGTTAATTTAGCCTTAATTGTCAGAGCTAAGTATTGTTTCAAATCCTTCAATTTTCCTAATCTGAGAGCAGAAAATTCCTCAACAAATGTTGCCATACACCTTGACCTCATTGAGAAAGTAATAGCAGTTAGCCAAATGGTTTGCCAAAGAAAATTTCAACTTTCTCTAATTATCCAAGAGTCCTTCAAGAGAGGGCATCGCCAATACAGTTATATTCAGCTTGAAACCATTCTGAAAGCTACTTGCAGCAGGGAATTTATGTAGTTTGTTTTTTCCTAGTAAACCTCGATGGATTAGAAGCCATCCCAAAAACTCATGTTTGAAAAAGTGATGGGGAGTGCTTTCATTTTACAGTCATTTTTCTTAGTTATTCCAAATTGACTACATTTTCTTGAAAAAGTTGACCCCCAAATCAAACCCAACAATTTTCTAGTATAAAAGAGAGACATCTCCATGTGACCTTAATAGCAAAAGTGTACAAGGAAAATGGTCATGTTCAAGCCAAGGTGGAAGCTTGATACATACTCCATCAACCATGAGTGGTAGAAAAACTTTGACCCTATTTGGAAAACAATATTCAACCTTATGAATGAAGCATGTTATTGTAAGACAACATGTAATGTCCCTTACTTGGTTAGCCCTAGAATTCATTTGTTGATTAGGTTTAAGGTTTCTTCTTTCCACATGATTGTTCTTTTTTTAATTAAATAATCATGAATTGAAATCTGCATTCACCATATTAACAAAATTTCCACACACACATATTTGTTAGCATTAATATCTAGATATCCAAAATATAAGCATAATCATAAATGCAATTTAACAAGCAAGAGGAGTGCCATGGGTGGATCCGCCCTGAAGCCTTCAAATAAATCTCAAGAGGTTGTCCATCTCAATCCTTCTTGCCTAGTGGCTTAGTACCTACATACTCCATTCATGGCAACACCTCGAAGACACTCATCCTATCAGGGGGAGAGGAATCAGGGAATTCTTAAGTAGCCTAAGGTCTACCACCTCCTATTCGCCCAATCCCTAGTCAAGGGCCTAAGGGGCTGCAAGGCCCAATCCCTTGTCTAGGGCCTAAGGGGCTGTAGCCTAGGTGGGACCCCCAACCTTCTATAGCCCAATCCCGAGTCAAGGGCCTAAGGGGCTGCAAGGCCCAATCCCTTGTCTGGGCCTAAGGGGCATGAAAGTGGGGTTTTTAGACAATCTACTTAAACCATGGTTCACCCTTCCTGATAGGGTTACAAGCACAAAGAAGACAATCTTTACACAATCAGGTATATTTGCATTCATCCAAGATTTATTTCATGCCTATAATCAAATATATCTTTATTTATCAATGGTTCTTTAAGTTCATCATTTCCTAGAATAATTCTCATTATGATAAGATTAAAGAAAGCATTATATCAATAATCAAATTAGCAATATCAATTTCTTATATTCAAAATATGCTATATATTATTGCTAAGTGAGTACATCACCGTATGATTTTCCAGTGCTGACTTGGATTTCTAAATATTAGTGCCAAGTGAATTACTTCACCTGAATTGTTGTGTCGGGTCTTGTCATGTCCCCATCCTAGTCAGCACAGCTGGTGACGAGGTTAGCCTATCATTTGATCCTCGTAGGCTGACAGGAGTGTTTAGAGGATCCTTTTTGGCAGTTGCTCAGGGTTGGTTAGCTCCAGAATTGCAGTGTGTCAGGTTGGGCCTTCGCAGAATCTTCCAGAGAGCTTTTTCAAAGAACTTTCTATTTTTAGAAAGTTAGGTCAGACGGAAGCTGCTATTTCGGGCAGGGCACCTGGTGCAGTTATTCAGCTCAGATTCGACCCAGTTCAGTAGTTGATTGATTTGACGGAGAAATAAGGAGTAATTACTGAATTATTAAATATTTAATAATTTGACTTTATAATAAAGTCACTTTATTGAAATATTAAAATATTTAATTATTTGGCTAAGTTATAAAGTATTTAATTATACTTTATATTATATTATTAAAATGTGACTTAATGAGTATTTAATGCTCATTAAATATGGACGCCAATAATTAAATCAATTCTCCTAAGTCCAAAGTGAAAATTAAATCATTTATTTAAATGATTATTTTAATGGAGAATTAGGTCGAACTTTTCAAAGGAGAATATATTGTTCTTCCCAAGGCAAAATCGAACCATCATGTTATTATTCAATTTTGTCTTGATTTTTGCTCTGAGCATTGGAGTTTGCAAACCCTAGGGTTTCCGGCAAACGATCGTTTCTGGAGAACGAAAACTCTTCAGGAATCAGGGAGACTGAGGCTGTGAAATATCAGTTGAAGCTGGCACTTGGTGATTTCATTCAGAGATCACAGTTTGAGAATATTGGATTATTTTAGCAGAGATTTACAGAGAATATCATCTGGCAGTTAAGGCGAATTCTTCAGAGATCTTACATTTGAGACTTGGCACAAATTTCAAGGCAGCCGTACCATTTATTAATTGCTGCAGACTGGCCGTACCACTGTACCTGCAGGCCATACTCTGGTCTTCTGAGATTATTCTCCTGTCTCAGATTCTGGTTCTCAGCTTGAGGCGTTGGCTTGGTCTTAAGCATTCATTGGAGTTTTGGCAGTGTATTCAGAGTCTGGAGGATTCTTTATTCCTGGCCGTACCCCAGCATTTATTGCTGCAGCCGCCACTTACAGAAAACCAGGTTTTTTATTAATAAATCCAATGTATTTTCATTGCAAGTTCAGATTTTAATATTGTATGTTCTGGAAAAGATGAAATAAAGGAACGCCCATCCATTATAAGCAAAATCTGTGCATTTTTAAGCTTGTATGAATTTTTATGAATTTTTATTCAATTTCTAGAGAAATCGTACTTTTTCATTTTGCCTGTGAAAAACCCCAAAAACACAAAAAAAATCGAAAATTGCGAAATACAATACAAAAACCATTAGAGTTGAATCAGAGAACCACTCGGGTTCTGACAGGTCTCCTATGGTAGACTTTATTGAGTACTTCTCGTAATACCCCTTATGGATTATTTCTTAGATTCGTTTTGATATTTCAACTGAAATATCCAAACAGGCCTGGAATCAATGGCTCTCTAAAGCCCTTAGCGATCCCCTAACTGGTTGTATCTTCTAATCTCCTTTATACCCTCCTTTTTGTTCGTCACACTTATCATTGTCCTTCATATACTTGTATCCCTTCATAAGGAGGGACACC
Source organism: Sequoiadendron giganteum (assembly GCA_007115665.2). Taxonomy (NCBI): domain Eukaryota; kingdom Viridiplantae; phylum Streptophyta; class Pinopsida; order Cupressales; family Cupressaceae; genus Sequoiadendron; species Sequoiadendron giganteum. The sequence goes on along the minus strand of CM021106.1, from coordinate 86,331,834 downwards.
TCTCTTTGAATAGAGACAATTCTCCATTAATTACTATTCACAGGAATCTTAATCGATGTATCATAAGAAATTATGGTTGTTGTATCTACCATGTTTTCTACTTCCTACCAGTCTTTTCTATTTCTCCCTCAAGCATTTATCCTTTTATATCCTCGATTGGAACAAATGAACCGTCTTTTTATCAAAGATCACTTATGTTGATCGCACCTTTTCAAAGGATTCTCTTGGCCTACGTTAATCACTTATTTTTGTATTAGTTAAGGTTTGACGGTGAAGGAGCTTTACCATAGCCTATCCTATCCTCATGTCGACTACTCAACTATGTTCAATTCATATGCATGGCGGTGATTAACTATTTGTCTATGCGACAGTGTGTTTGCAGATCACGTATATGTTGGAAGACGTCGACACTGCAATCTGAGTCGACCATTACTAACTTTTAGAAACCGTTTATACCGATAACACAAGAAGTTTTAATAGTGTCGAGTCTTTGTTTTGATATTCATTTATCTCCCTTGTTGGATTATCGGGTCTTTGTTGTCCCGCCTTTGCTTGCGATTAATACTGGGAGTGTAGAGTCTTAATTGGTTACCCTTCTTCGTTGGCTCCATTATTCTTTTTGCAGGATAGTTTCTATGCACGGGATGGGATCGCACTCTTGTATCTGTGATTGGAGTTTGAAAAACGGGATCATTCACCAGACAAACGGTAAGTATTCACTCTATTGGTGTCATGAATGTTCAGGATTATTAGTAACTATTTTCATTCTCAGTTCCAGATAGGTTTGCGACTGTTGCACTTCACGTCTGAGAGTATCCAAGACTGTCGGCATCACTTTTTGATAGTCGAATAGAGATTGTTGGAACCACATCGATGCCATTCTTCCAAGGACAACATTGTATGAGTCATGGTAGAGGTGCGTTGTAATATGTCGACGGAATTCGCCATAGCTTGGAGACAAGTTAGGTTCCTTATCAATATTCATGATTTGTTTTGATATATTTTTTTGTTCTTATTATTTATTTCCTGCCGGCATTTCTTGATGGAGGTATCTATTTATTATTTAATGTTTCTTTTCAATTATTCTTTTTCATTAGAGTTCCTTTATTATTAATTTTTTTATATTTTGCAGATGGTCTAATTATATCATGATATCTATAATATAATAATTATAATTACAATATTGTCTTTGACAATTGTAACAAATCATTGATATTTTTAAATATGTCTTTGTTACCTAGTTGCTTAATTTTGGGGACATGACACAACAATGAGTACAATCCCTTTAATAATCAAAATATAGTCTTTCTTGCTTGTTCACAAGTACAAGTATCAATGTAAATAATTGCATCATATTAGGATATAAGCATATGTAATCATGAATGATGATTTCTTCTTCCTCAGTTTCCCTAACTAGTTCTGACAAAACAATCTATGAAGTCCAAACACTTGCTTTGATACAGGCCTACGTAATTCTGAATGATGATTTCCACTCCACCTTTTACCTGTAAGCAGTTATGAAGAAAGTCGAAATAACCTAAGGAATCTAAATCACAAACTTGAATTTGGCCTCGTATTCCACATGCTCTCCATTTCATGAGATGAGATACTGATATTTACTCTTGCTAAAAAATTCTTTAATGGATATCTCTGTCACAATGCATTTCATCAACATTGTACATTGGAAATATCATTCTAGCATGCATAAACCCTAACTATTGTTTTAATTTACACATAAATTTCAGGCATTAAATTCTTTTAGCCCCTTCAGAAAGCTAACAACAAAGGTGAGGAAAGTCTTTCAAATTCACATGCTAAAGCATACAACCTACACAATAAACTATGCCAAATGTTCCTAACATAAGAGTTAACATGATCATTTATTTCCCCAACAACTTTTTCTCATAGCAGAGGAATATGATACTGACTTGAGCCCATTTGGAAGAATTGTGAACTCGCTTTCAGGTATCTTTTGCGCCTTTAGCTGAAAAAATGGAAATAGACATTGAGATACCACCTTAGCATAAACAAATTGCTTATATCACTAGCCACATGATAAAAGATCCTAAAATGGGAACAAGAATTAAACAGCATAGAAATTCTTACAGCTCTTTTGCTTGTTGATGCAGCTTCCACTTTATCACAAGAAAAGAAGATTACAGCTGCAGCACCATACGTAATGCATTAATCATATGTGCAAATGGTAAGAGCAAGAAAAAGAAAGCAAAGCATTAAAAATTATCCATTGACAAATGTTGTTATGTATAATCTATGATGTTCTAAACAAGTAAATGAGGATTCTGGTAATTCTCAATGGTGGACCTCTAGTCACAAAGCAAGTTATGTTAGTGTTTCTTAGATCAGATTAAACAATGAAAGCACTTAATAGAATTGCAACACATAAGACAATGAACACAACAAGATACCCTGGGAAAACCCTCCTCTTGAGGGAGAAAAACCCAGCAAATGATCTCTTCTATAATGTAGAACAACTAGCAGAAATCTGCTTACAACTCAGGCCCAGCAATGGCCAATAAAGAATGTAATGAGGTCGCACCTCTCCTAGATACACAAGATACAAATGAATATCTTCTTCCTTGAAATCGGACTGCTGCTGCAAATGCGAATTCTGCTCTTAATGATAAATGCGAACTTGCTTGAGATGGAATGATTACAATGACAATTGACCTTGTATTTATACATCATAAGGCGCCACTTTACTTAGGTCGGCCTCTTTAGAGAAATATGATAAATCATTAAATATAATTTAGGTCGGCCAATCAATAAGAGAATTATGCGAATCAATATAGGGTCGGCCCTTTGCTTTATTTAGATATTGGGAACATGAATTAAATAGCCGAAGGCTATTCATTTAATTCATGTGTTCTTTGTGCGGATGAAGTGCAGACCACAGCTGCAATAACATCAACACTCCCTCTCAGCTAGGGATGAACTTCCATCTGCACAAGACACATCATATTAGAATGAAAACAAGATAGAATATCACCTCAATGTGATATTAACCATTATGGCTACTTCCATAGATGGTATAAATAAAATCATCACGGATTCCCTCACGTGATGTTGTCATGGAGTCACACACATGACATCCACCATAGCTTCTCCCAGAGGGTGGAAACAAGGGCTTTCACCTCAAATCTCTCTCAATAGAGAATTGCATTATCAAGGGCTTACACCTCAACTCTCTCTCAACAGAGAATTGCATTATCAAGGGCTTGCACCTCAACTCTCTCTCAGCAGAGAATTGCATTATCAAGGGCTTGCACCTCAACTCCCTCTCAACAGAGAGTTGCATTATCAAGGGTTTGCACCTCAATTCTCTCTCAATAGAGAATTGCATTATCAAGGGATTTCACCTCGAACTTCTCTCAAAGAAGAACTCATTAAACAAAGGAACACTGATACTGAGACTCCCTCTCGATCCTAGCTTTAGAGATTGCAAAGAAGACTTCTGGAGATGTACTCCCTCTAGCCACCAACTCAGTCCTTCTAGTGTTTACTCCCTCTTGATCATTTCTTTGGTTGACATGACTTCTTCACAAGATGCCTCAAGTTTTTCATCACTAAGTAATCTCTTATCATCTTCTTCCCCCTAAACCTGTCCAGGAAGCATTTTAGATAGAGATTACTAACAGTCCATAATTATCCAAAGAAATATCAAGATTTAGAATCGTACAAGTTATATCATGAATGAAATTTTTTTTTTCCAAAGATCTTATGCTAGTGAACCAAACACAATTCAAGACAATCTACTATCTCTCTTAATTACAAGATCCAAAAATGATATAACTCAGCAACCAAAGAATACTTATCTTTTTAAATATTCTGATAGGTCCAAATGCTGGACATAGTGAGATATGTTATACTTGAGCTCAGATCAATCCGTACCCTTCACAGTTTGAACACAAATGACGACCTTGGAAACTTGGAAAGAAATGGGAGCATTTTTTTCCTTCATTACTGTTAGGTCTAAAATAGCTTGAAGACTAACACATTCCACTTTTGACGCATTCACCAAAGACCTTTCCATAGGTTTTCGCAAGTCAAAATTGCTACAAAAAATCATCTGTATTACATTCACTGTAATTCATCTATGTGCAGAAACACACATTGCGACAAGCGACAATCATCTAGCATGGCCATCTTCATTTTGGGCATTCCCCTACAGACATTATCATATATTACATTGGCCCTCTCATGGTGATTGATGATGATGTTGATTCTTCTAGCTTGAGTGTTGCAGCAGGCGTGCCAGCACTTTCTTCCAGCCTTGTTCTCCGAGTATAATCTTCATCAGATGTTTGTTCAATGAGGGGTCTTTCTCTCACAGGACTACTTGTCCAGTTACTTCCCATGCACCTGACAGATCCTAATTTTCTTGGTACCTGCTGAGAGTGGATTAGATTTAGCAATCCTAGAAAATGAAGTCAATTCAGGCTATTGAAATCTGTGACTCTCAACTGACTGATTTTCATTGAAGTATTTCCGATACTGCCATGCAATCCTCAAGTTTTCTCCCTCTGTATGTTTTGGAGATCTTTCTGACTCGGGTTTGCTGTCCTTTATTTGAGCAACATTCGGCAAGGTGCCTAAAAAATGCTTGAGGTGATGCAAGAGGACTAGCATAAAGAAGTGGATGCTTATGGACTAATCCTTGAGCCATAAAGTAACGTAGCAATAAAATATGGTGAGGAGCCTCAATGTCCTCCATGATCATAATAATTCCTCCAATCAGTATCCCACCTCCTATCACCTTATCGAGGTCTGCAAATCCAGTAGACATGAGTGAAACTCCATTGGCGCTCAACTTGGTGCCAGCTACATATTTCTGCCCTGTCGGTGCTAAATTTTGTACAAAGCTTCTGCTTTTGACGGCCATTTCTTAAAATAATAGAATCTCATGCACATAATAAACTACCCATATCAACAAACCTTCGATGGATTTTCGCGTCCCTTCTCTTATTTGTGAGTAAATCTTTCCTGGTGTTGTTCTATGAAGATTATTCGATCTCCTTTTCCTGAATATATCACCATTAACCTTAATATGTTCGACTCATACAAGTAATTCAAATCATAGCGAAACCAGGGATTGCTAAAATCAATGGCTCCGGCTTGTAATGCTAGACCCAATCCAAAGTGAAGTTTATAGCAGAATGTGCGATGTCGCAAGTGGGAGAGACGCCAATATCGAAAAATGTCCGTCAGAACTTCAGATCGCGACTTATAATTTTCTTCGATGCAATGCACCTTCCACAATCTGCCAATGTGTAAGTCGGGATTGCACAGCCAACTTGTGCTGAGTCAAGGCTTGGTTGGAAATCTGGGCACCATTGATATCTTCGGTGCTTTGAGCCAGCTTGGAAATGAATCCATTTGCTTCCTCAATACTCTCGATGCTCGTCCTAGACTAAAATCGATACCTCCTGCCAGTGATAGCTAGATCCCTTGAATAAAGATCACTTCTTGGTCTTATTGCCTCATGCGATGCTCCCTGTCTTCATCGTGGCTGCTTCTTGTTCCCGACTACTCACTCAACTATCGGCTTCAACAAAAAAACTTTTCTTAATTACTATCGACCTCCAGAATTGCTCCGATGGGGTGGACTAAATATAAATTATTCTGAGTGAGTCGCTCCAAGTGAACATACTAGCGCTGCTTAAGATCAGACGCTTTGAGATTGCGCTGAGTGTTAAGGGAGGTTGAGGCCAAAGAAGAAGCTCGGCCATGTCAATCGCTGCTAATCGCTCTTCAGCAGAGTGCCCTCGTGTTGATTTGTAGAAATTCGTCCTGAAGGTTCACTCTTGCAGAATCAATGAGGCTGATTCCTCCAGCAACATCTTGATGATAAGATTATGGACGGATACCCTTATATTTAAAATTTGTCATTTCTCGAATCCGACCTAATAATGCATGGAACAGAGAAGTCTTTCCAGCACCTTCTAATCCTATACTCTGCCCAGCGTATACGAATGTGTGAAGGAGCGATTACCTTCTACACACTGCCTTATCTCACACATTTGAAAAAAAAAAATGATTCCTTAGTAATCACAACTCCTCCTGATACTTAACTTGCCTTGTTTCTTGACATATCTGATCAGAACTTTTACGAACCCGCTCTGATACCATGTTAGTGTTTCTTAGATCAAAATAAACAATGAAAGCACTTAATAGAATTGCAACACATAAGACAATGAACACAACAAGATACCCTGGGAAAACCCTCCTCTTGAGGGAGAAAAACCCAGCAAATGATCTCTTCTATAATGTAGAACAACTAGCAGAAATCTGCTTACAACTCAGGCCCAGCAATGGCCAATAAAGAATGTAATGAGGTCGCACCTCTCCTAGATACACAAGATACAAATGAATATCTTCTTCCTTGAAATTGAACTGCTGCTGCAAATGTGAATTCTGCTCTTAATGATAAATGTGAACTTGCTTGAGATGGAACGATTACAATGACAATTGACCTTGTATTTATACGTCATAAGGCGCCACTTTACTTAGGTCGGCCTCTTTAGAGAAATATGATAAATCATTAAATACAATTTAGGTCGGCCAATCAATAAGAGAATTATGCGAATCAATATAGGGTCGGCCCTTTGCTTTATTTAGATATTGGGAACATGAATTAAATAGCCGAAGGCTATTCATTTAATTTATGTGTTCTTTGTGCGGATGAAGTGCAGACCACAGCTGCAACAACATCAACAAGTTATAATACTTTATAGAGAAATTTTGGGAGAGAAATAATACTGATAAACCAATGTTGGAGAAGCAATGCTAACAAAATCTTAATGCAGTAGAAAGAAAATAATGATAACTCACAATATAATGCGATTATTTACCTTATGAAAAAACCAGCAAAAACAAAACCCATGTATTAACTAAATTGCTTCCAATACAATAAGATATTTCTTGCTTGTGCTTAACCCTAATGCAAGTGTGATTATTTATAGGTGCATCATTATAGGAATCACTAAGTGGTAGCAATACAATGGGTATAAAACTATGTTCCATAGGGACGTGTCTCTTGGGAGTTTCCACCTATTCCAGCATTGAGGATGTCTTGGTAATGAGGAGATAGGTATGAAACATCTTTGGGGTCATCTACAAAAAAGAAGAAGAAAATGTTTCTAGTATGCTTTAAAATCACAAGGGATGGTAGGAAATGGTTGGGGATAGCTAACCATAGCTAGGGTACGACTATGGTCTAACCTACAAAAGTTTCAATTTAAAAGAAAAAAAAAGACACAAAAATGAAAAGGAAGGGCCGGGGGGAGGTGGGGAGGCACAAGGACCTCCACACCCCTTTACAACATCCCTAAACCTCAAACAAAGACACTAACACCTAAAGTGAAAAAAACCCTAATTTTGCCATTTTGCAAGGCTACAATTTGTAAAACAGCATACCTATTGGGTCTTCCCACCTTATTATTCCCAAAATCTCCCTACCTCTTCACCATACATCTTTGAGAGACTAATTTTCCTATCCTTTCCTATTCTAAGCTAGAACCTTCTAAAGATTCCAAAGCCACCTTGAAAATATCTTGATTCTTTTGCATTGAGAAAGTAAATTGAGAGATTTTTTCCTTTCCCTTGTACCCCTAAGATTTGGGTTTCAATGGTATCTACTTGCTCTTGTAAGAGTTGTTCTAGATACCCTTTGAAATTAAAATCCTCTAGCGTTTCTTCATCATTTAACCCCTCATTCAGATGAGACTAAGTATATTTAACTACATCATTATCAAGATTAATTGATAATCCCGCCACCTTCTTGTTACTTGGAACCTCAAGGTTCTTACTTCTCACTATTTGTTTCTTCTTCAGAAAGATGAAGCCTTCTACATCCTTTTTCTTTCAACCTTCATTTTTTCAATCGAGGAATTCCTTAGTGGTGCATTTTCTAATGAGATGCCCATATTTGTGGCAACCTCTACATCTGAAGGGAATATGTAATATCCCTCTCTTGATTTGCCCTAGAATTTGCCTACTAATCACAAATTGCAGCGAATTAGGGTTAGGGGTTCGTCTTACCAAATAAATATCTCTTTAATGATGCAATCCTGGTTATGAATCCTGCAATCACCACATAAAATATATATATGCTTACATATTAGAGTTAGGCGATTACATCACATCCATAGATTATAATTAATGCAAGCACGCTAGGATTTGGGAGAAGGGACATGATGGGTCCACCTGAAGCCATTTCTACACCAAGTCTATGAGGGTATCTACCACAACCCTCTTACTTGGCAGCTTGTATCTGCTTTCCCCATCAATGTCTCAACCCCCTAAAGACACTTGTCATCTTGTGGAATTGGGCAGGGGTCGTAAGTGGGTTACTTGGCTCTCTACGTAAGTGCCCTTTGCTCCTAGGAGCCATTACGGTCAACTCTAGAACGGCCTATTTACTTAGCCTTGTTTACCCCTTTTGCTTACACCCCAAGCCCTTCCTACAAGGTGGGTTTCAGTCAACCAAGAATATCTCCTAGTCTATCATAAGAAAATATACTTAAATATTCCTTATTATTTATAAGCAATATGTATTCATATGTAGAACAATGATTGGCAGAACATATCAAGTATACCCCTGAATATATATATATATATATATATCCAATAATAATAATCTGCTGTGATGCACTGGACGGTTTCCCTTGTGATCGCTGGCCTGTATGTTCCTTTTCTTCAATCGATGATGATATCTGCTGATGTAATCAGACTTCTAATTTATTATCCTTTTTCCTATTTCTCTTTCCTAAATCTGCATATATCTTTTTTAAGATGTGCTCAGGTCTGCTGATGTTTTGTATAATTGTTTCATCTTATAACTTACCTAATCTATCTCCAATTTTCCTTGCTTATATACCCCATCACACTTTATGAAGGGAGGCGTCTTTTACAAAGTGGGACGACTTTACCAAGGGACACGTCCCTATTTATTTTAACTAACACATATAGAGTCGACCTTCATTAACAAGCAGTACTTATTTGTTAGGGTCGGCCTACTATTGATATGTATTGCTGCTCATTAGATTAACACCTCTATCGCTGCACACATAACAATCAATGTTTCTTATGAAATCGGCCACCATGGTTTTCTTCAATAAATCGTTACACATGCCTTAAAACTTATTTGCCTTCTCGTGCATTTGCTAGTCAATCAGGGAGTCGACCAGCATTAGACCAAGTCTTTGTCAGTAATCTGCTAGTCTATTTCAAACATTAAAACACTGCTCTATATTTTCTTTACCAATTGCTGTCTGCTCTTCACTAATTGCTGATCGCTGTCTTTAATATATATATTAACTTTAGTTGATAAATTATGTGGTCGGCCAGCAAGGTCTGTATTTGGGCGATTTCATAAATATGTGGTTTGACAAGGGGTGGTCGGCCATTATGTAAATATAAATATGCTTTTATGAGAGTATACGGTAGTTTGATGGGGACATGACAGAATACTTCCATAATCCAAGGCTTAAGACCATTCAAAATTTCAAACACACAAGGTAATACTCTTTGGAAAGGGAGAAGTTAGATCTAATTCAACATAGATTCAGGCATAGACAGATTGACCACACCCATAGTAAGGTCTGGAGATATCAATGTCCAACCCTACAGTTTGGCAATCGTCTCAAAGACCTAGGAGGATCAAAACCCTTGAGGAAGGGTGTACAAACATATCCAAACAAGTGCCCTCGTTGGATTTTCCTCCAAAGAAATAAAATACACATGCCAATGCTTTATGAAAAGATCTATATTTCAAAAGAAATATGAATCTCCCCCAAAAACTCCATCTCTGTCAGATTCATTAGGAAAAACAGCTATAAAAAACTCTTTTGCACAATATTGTAGTTCATATTTTCCTTGAGTCTTCTAGTTCTTCCTAGCCCGAGAAACTAGCCCTTCCAAAGTGAATTGGAGGGCCAAAAATCTATAAATCAGATTTCTACCTTGAAAAGTAGAAGCATTTTTCCTGAATTCCTCCACATCAAGATTAATAACTAGGGAATCTTTGGCTGGCATGCATGCAGCAAATCTTCTACAAAGAATATTCATCTTCTTTTTGTCAGCAGTCACTATCACCGCATTGAACTCTTTCTCCCAAATTGAAGATCCAGATCCATATCCAACTATGGTATGTCCGAATGAACAAGATAGGAGATGTCCTCCACCTCTACTAGGAGCCATTGAGTGATCAAGAAAACCAAAAGAACAAAAGGCTAACCAAATATCCTGTTACCCTGTATATCAACTCTTTGTTGTTAATTTTAGCGTATTAAAAAATACTAAATAAAACAAAAATAATAGAACACACAATGATCACTTGCATAGTTATTAACTTTATAGAATATTTACACACATCTTATAGTCAAGTAGGTGGTGAAACCATTATCTGTAACAAATTAAGCATTCATTTTTTTCTTGACATACCTTAAATATAGGTTCAGCATGAAATGGAACCAAAACTAATATCTAGCATTAAAATCATCCTCTTGTAGTAAATTAGGCATCCATTTTTTCTGACATTTCCTAAATATCTAATTTGTATATCACTATAACTATTTTGACATCCTTTAAATCAAATTGGTCCGCAGATAGTGTTAAATACATAAACTTTTTATTAGAAACACTTCAGTAATTCATGTTAAACGAAAAAATATTAAGAGAGTACATTCTAATGGTTGCAATAAAAAGTGGTCGGTAGTTAAAGCACAATCCAAAAGCTCACAGCAAATTACAAATCAAGAGAAAAAGCCACCACACCAAAAGGAGAAGGGGATGAATCATCCAGGGAAAAGGATTAGCCCATGCAAGGGCTGGCCTGCGGTCATTGTTAGAGCTTATTTAATGTGAATTGTTCTTTCAGAATAAAGGGAGAAACTTTTGTACGGTAGACTATAAGTATGGAAAAGAAATGGTCAATTGAAAAAATACAATAAGTAGTTAAAAAGTACCATAAATTACACGTTTAAAAATATGATAATTTACAATAATTTAAAAAATTGCAAAGATGACTCGAGACACTTCACATTATTGAGCCTGTTACACCCAACTTTAAAAGTGAAGACATTTTAATGAAACTAATCATTTAAAAAAAACATAAATTAGATATATGAATCTCCCTTCCTCATGAAAATATGGATGCTCAGTCTATTGAACAACAGGCTGCATAGGATATTATTGATCAGAAGCTATTTTAAGACAGCCAAATCTTTTCAGATGCTTAGCTTATTTTGGCTAGCAGACACTGTTCAACTTATTTAGGAGTTATAAGTGGAGTTGATGGCCCCATGAATGTTTAATTTTTCTACTTATTTTAAGCAGCTAGCTTAAATTTGTATTGTACAATAAAAAATTAGAAAAAGAAAAATGAAAGGAAATATTAAAAAGGAGGGAAAAAAATTTGTGGAGCCACGTGGATTTTTAGCAATATGCAATTGCTGCTTATTTCCAGTCCCCCCTTTTTTCCCACAACTTATTTTCAATTCCTCGACAGTAGCTGCTCCATTAAAATAGGAAAAGATTCCAAATTATCCTTTCCCAGCAATAAAATTTATGCATGGGAACACTCCCGCTGCTTAAATTTAAGTAGAAAATGAAGTTAAGCAGCTGCATGGAGACATGAGGTTAGTTCTTTCTAATGATTTTATAATTGCGATTGCATCTGCTTGGACTCATGCCTTTTCAAGACTGTTTTATGCTTAGTTTGGTTCTGGCTTAGAAGTCTAATTCTATGCCACCACTTTTTGTAATAGGCTGTAAATAATTGTTATTTTAAAGTAATAAGTAAATCTTATTTTATAAAAAAAATAAAAAATGCTTTTACATTTTGTCAAATAGCCTACCGACAAGAATCTGAAGGCCAGGAATGATTTGTGAAGTTGCCAATTAATATTCACTTTTAAAACACGTATTACTGTGGGTGACTGGAAAAGGTGTAAAAATAAACAAACTTGATAAATGATAACAGCTTCCATTAGCATACCCCATTGCGGTAGCCCTGAGCTACCGGCCTCTTTGAAACCGGAGTTTGATTGTTCTTCCAATAAATAACAAGCATTAAGAAAATGATGAAACCCCAGCAAGGGATACGACCCTTTCTTCCCTTGTTACTCACAAATGAAAAGAAACTAAAAGACACAAGCAACACTTGTTCTCTATGTTATTTGAAATGGCAGCACACAAGCTGCAGGAATATAAAATTTAAGGGATTTGCTGTGCAAAGCTTACTGATGAATACTCGTGAATTGTCATATAGTCAATGTCAGATGAGGATGAGGGAATACCTGCTCCAGCCAACAATCCGATGGCAGCTTCCCTTCTAGAAGACTCGAACCCGTCGCGTGGCTCCGGCAATCGACAGTTGTTCGAGGAGCACACAATCCCCAACTTTCCTGCAAATGATTTGTGATGGCGAGATGTGTTTGGCTTGCGTGGACTGACATTAAAGGCGAAGCTTCTCCGACAGTTGGTATGCAGAAATGAAGCAGGCAAGGATTGAGAAGCCATTGCTTGCATTTGCTACTTTCCCGTTCAATTCATTTCTGTTATTGTGAACTCTCTACTTGATATTGCTCACATGGCGACTTGTGGTTGGCACAGTTTAAACTGACCATACATTTAGTTATAGAGGATTATCCTATGTGGCAACTGCTTCATCAGATAGAACATTGAGTGTCCTGCTCTGATTGATTAAACACCACCACATAGCCTTTTGCTGATGAAAGAAAAAATATTGATTGGCTTCTCATCTGGTTAGTCAGTCTTGTTTGTGATTAAGGGTTTTTTCAGCTTTATAATGTTTGGGTGTCGTTCATTTTTGTAAACTTTTTGTTTGAGTTACATGTTGGTGTTTGGAGTTTCTTTGAATTATATTTGCTCTTTAACAAAGAGCCTCTCAAAAAATTTATTGGGCTACTAGTTTTTTTTTTCCCCTCTTTTTGGGTTATCAAGTATTTTTGGTATGTTTCTTATTAAAGTTTTATATGCGATTTATATTCTCCAACATCTTTTGTGAATTTCACTTTAGTGTTTGGAGTTTCTAGTTTAGGTGTATAATTATATTATTTAGCATAGACAAATTACAATTTGAATTTGAGTCTTTCTATGTTTACATTAAGTTATTTGATTGCTAAGCAACCAACCTAATTTTATAACAAAAACCTTTTTGAAGGCTTTTTCTCATAACAAAAACTTGTTTGAAGGCTTTTGTTATTACAAATCAAGTGACTTACTTCCTCCTACAAACTTTTGAAATTTAGTTATTGAGATATTGCATGGACATTTGAAATCACTTCAATGATTTATCATCAAGATTAAAAAAAATGTAATCATCATCAAGATTAAATGTATATTTTTTGTAAACGAATAAGCAATCCTCTGCAAAAAAATTGAGTTAATAAACTAAATTTAATTCAAAACCCTAGATAAATAAGAATTGAGCCTTATAACTAGACTAATCAATGTTAATTAAGATAATAAATAAACATGTGTTAAATTAAAACTAGAGGCAATCAAGATTTTATACCTTATAATGTGAACATACTTAGTTAAGCATTGTGACAAATGCCTAATAACTAAAATTTCAAACAAAGTCAGTGATTAGAAAGCTAAGATGAATGAAATATGAGTGGTTGAGTACTAAGGACAAATTTGCATAGTGAGGACAAACCTCTAAAATTTTGATCATGTCTAAAAACCTTTGATCATTTCCTAAAAAGTTATGATCTTGTCTTGAGTAGAAACGACCTTTAGTACCTACAAAGAAGATTCACCAGTCGCTATCTAGAGTAATGAAAATAATGTTGGTGTTAAAGAACATCACTAAACTTGCCAAGTTAGGGTGTTAAAGAACATCACTAAACTTGCCAAGTTAGGGTGTTAAAGAACATCAAGGAGCTTGTTAAGCTAGGGTGTGAAAGTATGTTAATTTTCCCCCTATGCCTTGGTCAAGCCCCAAAACCAAGTTAACGGTAGAAAGAAAAAGTGATAGTGGAGTTGGATGTTGAGTGTTGGTGTAGCTAGAAAAGGTTGTAAATCTACAAGATATTAAATGTAAATTATGAATATGGTGTCTTCTCTATGTAGAATGCATGTTGTTAAAATGACCTAGGGGTGACTTCTTAAAATCCACACCCTAGACATGGAATTTGAACTTTTTGAGCACATGCCAAGAGGAAACGACCATATCAAAAAGTGTTGATCATGAAGTGTACGAAATCTGAATTTGTAAAAGGTGGATGGGATCACATGTGTGATTATATCCAATGAGTAAAATAGAAATGTGGTTTTGTCTAGGGTGGAGAATGTGCTTGATAATGAGATAAAAGGTGTTTTGAATACAAAAATAGGCCATATCAATTTGTTAAAATTGGTCATGGGTCAATACATGCTCCAAAAGAGCTCAAAATTTTGCTAGGGCATGTACTAAGGTTGTCCATACAAAAATGACATAAAACAAGTGTAAAATATGTTTTGGTATGCACTTTTTGGCTCTACTTTGTTCTATTTGCAAAACTAAGTGTGCATGCATATCAAAATAAAAATAAGTAAAATAAGAGTGTCATAAAGGATACAAGTCTTTTAGGAGTCTGATTTTCTAGATCAAATCTATGTTCTTAACTTATGAAATTTGTATAAAAATAAAGAAATCAATAAAAATGTGCCCCTTATTTATTTGTAATACAAAGGAGTGTGCATAAATTGAGGGAAAATAATTCTATAACTAAAACAAGGTGTGCAACAAAGTATGACATATAAAAGTAAAAGCTAAGCGAGAAAGGTATGTCTAAGTTGTACTTACTTGTGTGTGTGATCATTGTATATGAGGATATGGATGAAAAGATGCCCCCCTATAGTTTTGCATATAATGAGCAAGAATAGAATCATTTAACTTACAATAATGCATTTCCCCCTAAATGGAAAGATCAAATGAAAGGACAAAAAGCACATAGAAATATAACATGTCATAAATGGAAGAGATTAACCAATAAAGCTATCAAAATTAGGTGGGTCAATATTAATGGGACCAAAAGATATGGCATTTGAAGCAACAAACCACATGGAACTATCTATTATAATACCATGTTGCATAGAGGACGATATATAATCATGAATTATTTCTCCATGAACAAGTGTTATATAGTGGTGTCAAATGTGATATATTCTTTCAAATAATTAGCTTATATTATGTATAGTTTGGCTTTCATTTCCTTGTATTTGAGATGCATTAGTGAGTAGTTGTTTTTGTACTTTTCCTTCATGTTCATTTTATTTGATATACTTGTGTGTAATGTTAATGTGTGGGATGTTGTGTGTAACATTATAAGCATCATTGAAGCTAATATATTCCTTCAAGTTAGCATCAAAATGATCCCCATCCATCTATATTTGAATACTCATGTAAAATTGCTAAAGATGTATTTTCTTTATCATTAATATTATCAACTTGCATCACATTTTTTTAATAAGATATTGGATTTTATGTATTAGAGTGATAAACCTATCCATAATACATCCATGTATGTAGTGATAATCACAAAAATATATAGCCTTCAAATGGAGTGAGATATACTTGGATAAATTGGTTAGCTTGACAAGAGGCAAAGTGATGATTTTTTATTACCAAAGTTGTTTCAATGTGACACTTTGAGGATCTTGAAAACTAGTAAGCTCTCTAAATTATTTTGGTTTGATATGCACCTAAGGATCATCACTATGGTTGATATTATATCGTCCCTTAATGCCCGTATTTTATATATTTGGCTTTAATTAAAAAAACTGGTAATGAGGAGTGTTAGATAAACTATAATGTAAAAAAAAAATCTAATAAAGCAAAATCACATTTGCATATACTAGCATGTAATTATTAAAATGAATGATAAGATCAAAAATCACTTTTCCTATAAGTGGTGGAAACAAGTCTTTACTGAATAAGTTGTGAAGCTCACTATCCAATAATGTGAAACCATGACTTGAAATTTTACCAAAATCATTTGCTAAATCTCCAAAATAAGGAATTGAAGAGTGAAGTAAAGAATAAAACCAACTTGTAACACACTAACTCATACTACAAGGTAAATACTTAGGTTTTTACCATAGAAGTAAATACAAACATATGCTTAAAAATAGGATAGTAATGTTTTTTGTTTTAATACATCATTTATTGCACATGATCAAAATATGAATGTATAATACAAATTTTGCAATTGAACTATATTAATTTCAACTTGAGAAACAAGATAAAAAATTTCAATTATAATTCATACATGAAAAACTTTCAAGTATACAAGTTTACATATTACAATAATGACACAAAGTCAAGTCTTCCATATCTGGAAAAATTCTTTTGTTTCACAAGTCTCGTCATTGTTGTCTGCAAGAGGGAGAGCATCACCCAAGCATTTTACCTTCAACCACAAACTGACGATCCCTCGCATACATTACAACTGGAAGTGGCCCTACCCTTCACAAAGAGTATAGATCAAGGAACCCACAAATATTCCATCTAAGTTTCTAGTGTCGTATCCTACATAACCAATCAACCATACAACTTTAGACATCTCTAACTAAGTATGACCAATTTAACTGGATATGCAATCTAATCATGATGAATTGACTAATGCAAGCATAGACTTTTACATTACTTTGGCCAAAGATTTGAAATATATCAAACACTTCCTTAGGAAGTGAAGTCATAAGTTCACACACCTCTAAGTCAACTTGGAAACCACCTTGACCTAAGGTTTAATATATAACTAATTGTTTGACTTGCTTAATTAACCTTTCTTAAGGATACTAAATCATAAAATAATAACTTACTAAAGTCGATAATGACTAAGATGGAAATGTTTTCTTGACTTTGAAAACCCATGTTATGCTCTCATAGCATCTTGGGACTTGGCAATTGCCACTTGTTCAAGCACTTGCACTCAAAACTTAAGAGTAAAAACTCTCCTATTTTCATGCACATATGATTTATGATGTTAGCAGACAATGTCATTGACTCGAGACACTTTATCTTTCATTTAAGTTCTTGACTAATTTTTTTGTATTAATAATAGATTAAGCACAATACATCATGGTTACAACATTCTACAACATATGATCAACCATATAGTGTCATAGATGTTCATATATGATCAACCATATAATATCAATAGGATACAAGATTACTACATTGTTATATTACAAAACCATGCATGAGACAAAATATACACATATAGATTCTAAATTGTGGACAACAAAATACACATAATATAAAAAGGTTGGACTATAGATAACATTATCTTTCATTTCCCAGGTTATTGCTCTCACTACAATCATCCATGAAACCCTAGTTAACCAAGGTGTTGATGGCTTATATTTCCTCATTGGAAAAGAATTATTCAATCTCATAGTTGGAATTGGTGAAGAGCTGAGGGCCTCTGTCTTCTTTGACAGTTTTCCTTTTTAATCTGATCCTTGAACTCTTCCTTAAATGCCTCTAGTACCTGCATAAACACTACCAAATTGGGTTTCCCTTGTTGCAAAGAATTCCCATACATGATTTCCTTCTGGTGAATGAGTACTACCCCATCTTTAAGAAACTTTAGGAACTTTCTCTCTGCAATCTCCATGGTGACAACAACTTGCAATGCAACATTGAAGAATGTGATTCTTTTATTTGACTCAGTATGTATCCTCCAAACCCCACTATATTTGTCTTCATTTCTTGCCTTCCATATAAACCACATGATTTCAGTAGTAAGTAGAAACCAAAACAATTGAAATTATTTACTTGGATTTCTATCAAATCCCATAAGAATATCTTTCCAATTGACTTTCCCATTTAACCCTCAAATATCATGACCATTCCAAAATAAATTCCATATTTCAATAGCATAAAAACATTCAAAGAAAATATGATTAATAGTTTCAGGTACCCTGTAGATTTCACAAATATCAATATCAATATTTTTCATTTTGAAAGGAACCTTTTGCAATAAAACAAGCCATCTAAAACAAGTTTTTCTTTGCATCTATCCCATTGTTCCATAGAAAATAGAATGCCTTTTGCCAATATTTATTCTCAAGATTAGTCCTCCAGGCCTTGTTAAGATACTCAGTGGGATGCAAGAGTTAAGAATTTCTTTATACATAATCTTAGTTTAGACCTCCTACAAAGGGAGAGTACCCTTCCATAGGATATCAATTGGCTCATCCTTCCAATTTTCCATTTTTAGATTAGGAATCCAACTTTTGCAAGCCCCCTTTATAATAGAGAAAGTCTTAAAGTTAGAGGGCAGTAACCCATAGTCATCTCTCAACTAATCCCAACCAACCAATGATCCATCCTCGATAATGTTACTAAAGGTTTTAATGTCATCCTGATTCCACTTCTTAGTCAAGCAACCTTGCAACAAGGCCAAAGTTTTTGCATTGTGCTCTAAATTCCACCAAATATACCTATCTGGGTGAATCAGGTTGTTAGGATCAATTAAGAGAGAGCTAGAGAAGTTATCCTTATAGACTCCCAAGCTTTCCAAATACTTTTGAAAACTAGTAAACCTGTAGGCACTATTGGATACTTGGTGATGAGGAGATTACTGAAAAGAAGTTCCTTCCATGATTTTTCCAATTTGGGGACAACTTGTGAGATGTTATCTCTTATTAGAAATTTCCAAGGTTCATTCCCATCTAGGGCCTTGATGACCCACTTTGCAGCAAGTGCTATACCATACCTCTTTAGATATTTAAGGCCCAATCCACCATTAGTCTTCTCCAGACAACACCATTCCTATTTGACAGAATGTAACTTCTGCTTACCTTTCTCATCTGACCATAGAAAGCCTCTAATTTTATTTTGAACCTCATTAAATTGATAGCTATTAAAAAACCAAATTGAGGAAAAGTACAAAGTGTAGGAGGAGAGAATTTTTGGGCAGACCTATATCCTTCCAGCAAGAGACATGTAATGCCTATTCCACCCATCCAGTTTCTTATCAATTTTGGATTTTAACCACTGCCACATCTCTTTTAGGTTAGGTGAGTTTGAAAATGTGATCCCCATATACCTAACCTACTTTTGGGGGGGCCATTGGAGGTCAAACTTCTATAACCAATTAGGAGGGGTATCAAGCCATCCTAACAAAATGGACCTAGCCTTTGAGACCCTAGCTCCAAAATCTAGGCATAATAGATTAAGTTTGGTCATTATCTTTCTTAAGTTTTCCTCTTCTAGTTCCACAAAAATAGAAGTGTCATCAACAAATTGAATATTTAGGAGTTCATCATTGTCAAGTAGCATCAACCCTTTCACTTTAGGTGAAACACAATTATCTCTCAGTAGGTAGTGAAGAGCATCATAAGAAATTACAAACAAAGCAAGAGCAATGGGGAATCCCTATCTAATTGACCTTTCCAATTGGATAGCATCAGACCTAGACCCATTCACCTCTACTAGGATAGAGGCATCTTTTAGGAGAGTACCAATTAGTTTATAAAATTCTTGTGGAAAACCAAAGGCTTCCAGGGCCATTTTTAGAAAAGACTACTCCACTCTATCTTAAGCCTTCTCAAAATCCAGTAGGAGCATTGCCACATTTTTTGAGACCATTTGGCCTAGTATAAATCCTCCCAGCTAGTAATCAAGTTTTCAAGGATGTATCTTCCCTTGATAATCCCAGTTTGAGTAGATTTTATGAACCTGGGGAGGATGTTGGTAAGTCTTAATGCTAAGAACTTTGCAAGCACCTTGTAAGAAACATTCAACAGGGTGATAGGCCTTCAATTTTTAATCAAAGTTTTATCCCCCTCTTTTGGTAGTAGTTTAATAAGGCCTTGGTTAATATAGGTTCCTAGTGACCCTTTGGCAAGGGCATCCATGTAAATTTGATGGAGATCCTCACATACCCAATCAATGAAGACCTTGTAAAACTCAACAAGGAGCCCATCTATCCTAGGAGACTTATCATTACTCATGGAAATGATTGATCTTTTGATCTCTTCTTTGGTTATAGCAGTAGAGAGTTGAGAACTATCCTCTTTGGAAACTTTTTCAGGTATTAACCTCTTAATCTCGTCTCTAGCTTCCAAGCAACCTTCTCCATTGTCCTCACATCTAAAGAGATCTTTGTAAAACAATGTGATTTTTTGCAATATGTCTTCTTGATTTGATAGGGTTACACCATTATGGAAAATTTGATCAATTTACTTTTTCAGGCCTTTTTCCTTAATATATTTGAAGAAATTCTTTAATCCTTTATCCCCACTACTCAACCAATTGAGCTTAGCCCTAACCTTTAACCCCCAAATCTTATTAGCCTATAGCTTCCTCACACTAGTACAAAAATAGAAATAAATGACTAAAAAAACTACTAAAAATTGGTCATGTGATCAGTAGTTTGGTCACGTGTCCATTAATAGTTTATTGTTAGTCATTTATAACACGACCAAATTCATGACTAAACAATTTTTAGTCATTTATTGGTTGTTTTGGTTAATCAATTTGGTGATATATTTAGTTGTTAATTTAGTCATTGATTCTTGTTAACTGATCATTTATTTAGTCATGGTAGTAATTTATTTAGTCATGATAGTTGCTTATTTATTCATGGCAATTGTTTATTTAGTCATGGTAGTCATTTATTTAGTCATGGTAGTAATTTATTTAGTCATGATAGTTATTTATTTTAGTCATTGTAGTCATTTATTTATTCATTGTAGTCATTTATTTAGTCACTGTAGTCATTTATTTTAGTCATGATAGTCATTTATTTAGTCATGATAGTCATTTATTTAGTCATGGTTTAGTCATTTACAAATCAAATCTAACTTAATTAGTTCTCACAAATTTATGCATTTAAATTTCAAGTATCATAGATATTCAAATGTTGAGAGAAGCACCATGAAATGAAGACTAAAATGCTTGAACAAATATGATGATCAGAAACAACAAGAGGAGCCACAACACGGTATTTATGAGTGGAAAAAAATCACTCTAAAAATTTACTTCATTAAGCCTTATTGGCAAATCAAAACCGCTTACATTCAATGTCTCAATGATAATTGAGATTTACAAAAATATAATGAGCTTTGTTAAAATTTGAGATTTACAAAATACTTAGTGACAACTGAGACTTACAAAAATATAATGAACTTTGTTAAAATTCCAAGCATCATAGACATGCATTCATATATTGTAATGCTAGTTTTCCATAACCTCTTCCTCTACCACGACCACCCCTGCAAAACAACATAATGGAGAAAATGATGAAATACACTAAAAATGTATGGTACTTCTTTAACAATTTATTTCAATGATGAAATACAGGAAAGAGATCACAATATTTGCAAAAATATAAACAAATATGTCCTTACAAAGCCTCTTGAATATTTTTTTAGAAATTGTAAGGGAAGTGTGTTACTCACAATTGTTTTGTAGAAAAATTTGTAAGCCTAACCAAAAATGTTCATTCTCAGAATCCCCTGCATACAAAAATTTAAGAAAAAATTTAACCATTTCTGGTGCGACTTGGTGCACTTCTTAGGGGAGCGGCTTGCAGACTGTTCCTAAGTTCATTTCGTGACATCCAACTCTGAGAATGGGACAACCGAGTAAGATGCTCATGAAGATAAAATTGGCATACTTGTCGTTCCTTCGATGCACAGGGGTGTATGGGCCTCGAGTGCCTGACCCTCGAGTCCCATCCAACCCAACGCATATGGCACCTTGACATTGAATCCTTCTAGCTCATAATGCTACCCTAAACTTCAAAACTAACCATATCATGGTGTGTATTCCAAATACCATTCATTTCAACTTAACAAACATGTTTTTTCTCATCGAGTATTTGAAGGGTTCGATTTGCCTGGAACACTACCACTGACTAAATCGGCATAATGGGTATTGTTGTGAAGGTTCACCATAATCGACCACAACACATTAACATCTTCATCATTATAGGATTTGACATCCTCATACAAAATGTAAATTCCACTTTATGTAGACAGAAACAACAAAAAACAAAGATTGGTAATGAATTTACACTCATACAAAGTCGATGGATTATAAGAAATTGGCTTACTTACTTTTCTTGTTTATTGTGCATAATCGCTTATACATATACTGCCATATCCTCGAGCCCTTTCACTGCACGTGCGCCCAGGATATTCTAGGTTAGACTACAATCCATTCGAAACTCAACCTCGACTCGGCTCCACAACACTGTTCAATAAAATGCCGCATAAAATTAAGGAAAAATAAATGCATAAAAATAAAAATAGATGCATAAATTTTCATTTGGAAAATAAAATCGCTACTTTCCTTGCCACTACTGGTTTTAGCTCCTCCAAACTCTTCCTCCTTGGTATTCACCTTTCACTTCTCCATTCGACGAGCTGCAACTGAAAATAGGGTTTCGACTAGGGCTTTTAGAGAATGTTTAGCAAAATGAAATTAGGGCAGGTGAATTTTAGAGAATGTTTATTAAAATGAAATTAGGGTAGGATAGGTTTTTCGTTTTTTCTCGCTAAAACGGATTTTTCAAAATGGAATCAAAAATATATAATTTTAGATCATAAATCTCTCACTTTCAATACATATTATATAATAATATAATATTATATTAATATAAATATTATATTATATTATATTATAATATTATGTAATATAATAATATGATATTATTATATAATATAATAATATGATATTATATTATAATATAATATAAATATAAAATTAAAAATAAATACTGCACTTTTTTATTGTTTTCTTTTTAACTCTCCATTCCCTCACCTCGCATACCCACACACCCACCTCGTGTTGCTCTGTAGTAATGCGGGAATAATTTTTAGATCATAAATCTCCAAGCTTTCAATGAATACTATTAATATATTATAATTTATTTTTTTGATACATAAGATTAGTATTTTATTAATTATAAAAAATGGAGCTACAATTGTTTGCATTGCAAGAAATTTGCATCATAAAAAAACTATAGAGCCTTCCACCATCAAATTCGCTATTTTAAACTAGTCTATAGCTAGGCCACCCAACCATGAACACAAAAAACCACCACCAGACAAAAAAGGCAATGCCATAACTAACTCTATACATTGAACCAGTAGAGCAAGCAAAACAGTAACATCCCCTTAAGCCAAAAAAACCAGGTCGTTGCCAAACTTACAAAAAGCCATTTAATTTTGCAAAATCTTCAAATTCTAATAACCCTTCAACACTTCCAACCGCCTTCAACCCAAAGAATTTTTTCAAAAATTCAACCACTGTCGCCACAATCATCTGGTGCCTCATGAGACCCGACCCAAGCAAATCCAGAAGAAATAGGTAAATCTTCACTGTGTCCTCCATGCGAATCCGCTCCACATCATAGGGCCCTAGACAACCCTTGCCTTTGATCACTACACTTAGAATTTCATCCACGCCTTCCACCAATTCTTCTCTGAACATTTTAAGCAACAACCCTTTCGCTTTTGCTTTGGGCACCTTGTTATCCAAAAGAGAAGCAAGGAAACGAGATGAGATTTGCAGATTATCTCTCCCATACTCCTTGCTCTCCAAATGATTTGAACCCAATATCATTTTCACAACCACCAACACTAAGGGATCATAATTGAGAAGGATCCACTTCAACCTTTGATCGGTGATCTCCCTGAAGGAGGTTTGCCTTGTCGTCGATCACAACGATATCGACATGTTAGCTCTGAACCTCGCTAGTCCCTCCATCGATACCTCTATTATAAATTTTGAGCTCTTCGCCATCATCAACCTTACGCAAACCTCTCCCAGAACAAATGAAAGAGGCCACTCACATACTCCATTTCGCACCTGCAAGAAAAATATGTGACCAGAAAAACAAAAGGAATTCACCCATAAATAATTCCATCAATCACAAGGCTGCCGCCACCATATGCAAATGGTACTCTCGACAGTGTGCAAGATGTCCTTGCCATTAGCAGGCGATCCTAAAGGCCATATATGCACTTATTTCTATGCGTGTAAATGGGAGTCGTAATTGGCCTCTACTAACCATCATACGTTGATGAAAAGGCCTTTTTTGCCACCTTATGCCTTAATAAATGCCACCTTTATCCTTCCTAAGCCCCACGTCCCTACCATCATGGCATGAATTACCACCTCCCTCCGCCAACCTGGAGGGGCGCCCTCCCTTCCTCCCATAAATATATTATAATATTATATTATTATATAATATTAAATATATTATAATATAATATTAATAATATAATATAATATAATATAAAATTAAAATTAAAAAATAAATACTACACTATTATTTTTTCTTTTTTACTCTCCATTCCCTCACCCCACATACCCGTGCACCCACTTCTTGCTGCTCTGTGGGAATAATTTTTAGATCATATATCTCCCGCTTTCAATAAATATTATTAACTATATTATAATATTAATAATATAATATAAATATTATATTATATTATAATATAATATAAATATTATATTATATTATAATATAATATTATATAATATATTATAATATTATATAATATAATAATATAATATAATATTATAATATAAATTAAATTAAAAATTAAAAATCAATACTGCACTTTATTATTTTATTTTTTTTACTCTCCATTCTCTCACCCTGCATACCCGCACACCCACCTCTTGCTACTTGCGGTAATGCAGGAACATTAATATTTTTTATCACTTTGCCTACTTACCCACTTTATCTCCTTCGTGCACATGTGGGTCAACGGTGCAATGAATTTTTTAATGAATTTATTATATATATATTTTTGATTGGTAAAGGTAGGGAAACCCTGCAATATTTTATTAATTAGAAACAACCAACAGTTACAACAAAGGAATTAAACAACTGAGAACCAATAGAACCCTCAACACCCATTCCATAAAACCAAACTACCCTCCTCCCCTTCAATAGCATTACTACCTTCAGTAACAAAAATATACATTACAAGTACAAAAATACATAGAAGAAAACAACATCACACTACCAAAAATAGCCAAATACTGCCTATTTTCTACTCTTCCTTTTATCATGTGATTGAAGTGACATACTAAACACAACATCCCTCTTCTTCTTCTTATGTTGGACCGTGTGCCACTTCTCCTGGTCAACCGTCCAAGTTGGCTCTCTAAGATCTTCTTCTAGAATGAAGCTTCCTTCAGAAGAGGTTGATCCCTCCTCTATTGACTGACCCCCACCCTCTCCATTTATAACATTGTCTGCACCACTCCAGAGGGAAAGTTTGTAACAAATCCTAAATCCTTCTTAGGGGGTTCAGCTGGATCAGGGCACTCAGTTTTTTCATTCAGCTCATTCCCGACCAATCCATCCTTTTCCACTGAATAATGGTGAGGAGAAACTTCTTTCCACCACGAAGCCTGGTTTTCCCTCTTACGTTTGGAACAGTGATCAACAATATGCCCGGTTTTAAAACAACAATGATATCTAAATGGCAAACCTTCATAATCCAACTGTTGTTCCCATACACCACCAAAATATTTCAATGATACAACCGTAGGAAGAGCCTTTGTGATGTCCATTTCTATCAGAATACAAGCATATGTAGTGTGCAAGAAATTAAGAGTATCTTCATCAACATCCAAAAAATTACCCAATACATTGCCCAAAGCTTCAAAGCAAAGTTCTAACCAGAAATAAAGAGGGAGGTATGGAATTCTTACCCAGATAGGTACCCTCCCAAATGATTAAGTGTTAGGGTTAAATGTTGGGTGCCATGGTTTCAACAATAGTAGATGCTTATCTTTCCAACTCCATTGATAATCTGTTGGGTGAAAATTGTGTAATCAACTTTTCAACAGATTACACAATCTAGATTTCAGCCACAACTATGTGAGATAAAATCTCTCCTCTTAGAAAGGGGAGGTGCCCTTCTTACTGCTAACAGAAGCTACAGTAAAACTAACAAATTATTTACACAATGTACACTATGCTTATGAAATGGGGGGTGTGTGTCACATTCATGCTTATCTCTTTTCTCAGAGAAGATTTTTTACAATGCTTCACGGTTTGGAAGTTCTAATTCAAGATAACTTTAAACTTAACAAAGAGCAGTAATACCAATATCTCTATCTTGTCAAAGCAAAGCGTAGAGATACCAGATATGATTGATAATAAAGAAATAAAGGAAAAGGGAAAGATCACGAAGGCACAAATTCATTTCATAGATTTTTCAATGATGGATCTGTGAAAGATGTACCATTTGTTGCATTAGAAGCACAAAGTCTTCTTAGATGCAACAATTCTTCGAACAACATTAACAATTACAAGCACAAAGTCTTGTAGATATTTCAACCAAAGTATCCAAACATAAACATAAATCCAAATAAGGAATGCAACACAAAGTTTACATAAATTACTTGAATCCATTCAAATATCATTCACTAATCACCACAAATCTTATTCAAACCAAAAGAGAATTGATTCCAACACAAAGTCTAGCATGCAACTTCCTTCTTTATTGATCAGATTCAGATTCACAAAATTGAACACAAAGTCTCAATATTCGTTTCAAAAGGGCAACACTTCGTTGCAAAATACTAAAAGGTAACTATTACAATAGATATCGCTTATATTTATAGAAAAGAGGGAAGAGCTAATCTAGGAAATTAGATGAGTGAAAATAGGAAAGTTAGGTGAGCAAAAATAGGAAACCCTAACTTTCACTAAGTCTACATGTAATTCATCCATGTGAAATTACATCTCATATTTTCGATGTAATTACACTTTACAAAAAGACATTTAAGATGTCACAAACTATTTAAAAGATGCATAAAGGGAAGCATCAAAATTGGAAAACACTGGAGATAAGAAGAAGACTTCATGGTTCCTTGCTTTGGGTGTCGGAAGTCTTCATACTTATTTTTAGTCTTCTACATGAATGCTTTATTTGGACTGACTGTGTAATCCACAAGGGTGTGTACTTTGGTGATTGCTTTCCTGGCAAACCAGCAAACTTTCTTGCACCTCTGAAGATGCATTTTGAGATAATCAAGTGATAGTCGTATATCACATATGGTATGCATGGTGTTCTTTGAGAAATCTTTATCATCCACCTACTTCATGACAACTTCTTTGAACACTTGTGTTATCTCACTGAGTGGGAGGAATGTATGGTTGTCATCGAGTAGATCACCTGGTAACTCCTCCATTCCATTTATAAGAATAACATGATGCCCTTCGACATCCTCCTATACTTGGTGAATATCATCAATCAAAGACTTGATTACGTGTATTCGATGCTTTAGTGATTCTTTCACCTCCACATACTTATCCTTGTTGGGAATAACCCTACTTTTCACCAATTTACTAAGCTTTGCCTCTTTCATCTGTGACCATGATGAGAGGCATTTCTCCATTTCTTGTTACTCCCTGGATAGTATACTTTTTTCTGCATCAAGGTCTATCTGAAGCTTGGCTATATGTGCAATTTTCTCATCGGCTACAATGATGACCTGTGAACCGTGATCTAAAATTTCATCAATGAAATCATACGACACTTTACATTTGGAGGCAAATTTCTCTACCTTTTGTACCATCATTTCTTCAATATTCACCAAGGTCATAGTTTGGGTATCTCTAGTAGAATAGCATGCAATGTTCCTTAGGATGTTTGCATAGCGCTCAACTTTTTCTTTGTATAGATTCTTGGCTTGCTCCATCTTGTCGAGCCTTCCTGCCAGAGCATCTAGAACTACTTGGGCATCCGCTTTAGCACTTTCATTGGTTACTTTCCCAATTTGAATTCTTTGAACAGTGTAATCCTCCATACTTACATCGCCTTCTTGTTGTGGAGGAAAACCTACCTCGACATACTTTTTCCCGAATTTATCAATATGAAGTCTTGAAAGAACCTTTTCCTTTTTCTTCCCTTGGTCTTTGGTGGAGGTATTTCTTCAAGATCTAGCTCATCAAGAGATATCATCTGTTTCTTCTGCTTGAATACTTGTGAGACCAACCAAGGAGGGAGAGAAGAAGTGTGTGTCTCTGCAAACCCTGTCAATTCTTGAGTTGTCATGACTTCCTGAGAAATGATTGGGATTGTGACTATGGGGGTAGTGTTAGTCATTATTGGCCCAGTTATTTTCACACCAAGTTTACTCTG
This sequence comes from Sequoiadendron giganteum, assembly GCA_007115665.2. Lineage (NCBI taxonomy): Eukaryota > Viridiplantae > Streptophyta > Pinopsida > Cupressales > Cupressaceae > Sequoiadendron > Sequoiadendron giganteum. The sequence goes on along the minus strand of CM021106.1, from coordinate 86,303,673 downwards.
CAAAGATTCGTCCATGAATATGTTAAATTCAACTTCAAAGGAAATTTCAAAAGATGGGGATGACAAACTGGGTATGGAGGCTGGAGAGATGGATAGGACATCAATAGTTGGTGTCTGGAAAACTGTAGAAGAATCTGACACGGTTGATATTGCAGGAGGGGAAGAAATATGTTCTACTCCTAAAACTATTGTAGGAGGAGGAGAAGAAGGAATAGGAGGGACATGAGCCTTAGGTGTTGGAGGAGTTTGAGGAATGTTGGCATGGCCTAGTGAAGATGTAGAAGGAATATCTCCAATTTCATTTCTATGAGGGGATAAAATTTGCTCATCATCATGTCTGAGCTCTTCCTCATTATCTTTCTCAACTTCTTCTTGAGATTCTTCATAAGATTCTCCTTCCTCATTAGATTGTGTTTTCTCAAACTCTTCCTCTTCCGATTCTTCAGATTCAAACTTTGTATCCCCTCCTTCCTCTTCTGAGGATAATTCTTCGGAAGCAAGATCTTTACCTTTTGCATGTGGTGTTTTAGACCCTGTTGCTTCTTGTTCCTCAATGGTTTGTGTAGTAATTTTTCCAATGGTGAACTTGATTCTTGGGCCCTTCCGAGATGAAGAGGGAGTAGACGCATGCTTGTCTTTGGTGCAAAGTTCTTGCCATGGGTTGGATTTTTCCTTGGGTGGTTCTACTTTTGAATCATCCTTGAAGGATTTCATCTGATAACTATGCTTCTATAACCATTCTATTGTGTTATGTAGAATGGGAGTGAGCCTTTCCCTCATGTAAACACATTATTTCTTTAACCATTGTACTAGAGGTAAAGGCTTTCTGGCAATCTCATCCTCATCATAAGCAGATTTTAGGATGTCACCAGGATCCGTGAAGTCTTCAAGTAAATCGGCCACATCGAGGGCTTTGATTTGATCAATTGTCAGCCTACAATAATCCATCCTGCAGATATCTTCCTCATCTCTGCATTCTGCCCATATGTCTTCAAAATGATAGACATGACGATGACCTTTCTTGAGTCTTCTTTTTAGATCTCGATAGTCAAAATCATGCCTATACCTATAGGTCTTGATAGTCATTATTTGCATCTTTGTTTCAAAGTTGTTTGATTTTTGTACACTTTTGATAGTGTACCTTCCAATGGTTAGGGGAAATTTGAATCCTGGCTTGTGGATCCTCTATCGTTCCTTGTGTACAAAAATCAATTACCTACATAACTCCATGAGAATCCATTTATCTGAGGGGTACCTGGGTAGCATGTAGGGGCTCCCAGTGAAGCAACCTACTCTTATGTCAGTGAAAGTCGAGAATTAAAATACACAACCAACCTTGTTGACCGCTTTGTATGCCTCATCTGATACTCTCTTCTTTTTGAGAGTTGGATCAAAAGTGAAGAGAAGAGGTGCAAAGAAAGCATCTGTAACCCATCTGAAGTGATGAAAGCTTTCTCTCAGATTTAATTGATAGTAATAGTCATATACTGAAACAAAGTGCCTATTTCCCTTGGTAGACAAGCCTGGGTATTGCCTCATTATTGTAGTTGCATACACCAAATAAGAAGTCATGTAGAACATCAAAGTGGTTGGCACATTGATCAGTTGCTCATGGATTTCATCATTGATCTGTGTTCCCCAGTCAATATGTGTTTTCTTTCTTCTGATTATACAGATGTATTCATACATCCAGTCCTAGAAGTGAGAAGATTCAGGTAAGCCTTTTACTCTTCTTAGAAGAGTGATCATGTCTCTGACATCCTCTTTGAAATCACTCCAAGGAATTATTTTAGGCCATCTGGAAACAACATGCCTAGGAGCTTTTAGCCATTGAGTGTTGATCATTATTTTGGCCTTAACTGAATCATTGTCAAAAATCTCCCGTGCCTTCTGAATTTTGATAGATGTATATTGTTCCATGTGTGGGACCTTGAAAACAATATCAAAGAATTCACCATCAAGCCTCATCATTACTTGACCCGTAGAATCTCTTATAGTTCTATCCTCTTGAATATAGTGGGCTGCAACTTGGAGCACAAATTATGTATGGTGAGCAAAAGTTGGGAAAGTAGATACTAGGTGGAGATTATTGTGAACAATTGCCTTTAGATTTTCATCCCATGGATTTTGTTGAATCATTTTGGTGAAATCCTATATATATTGGTGACCAATCTCAGTATCTTTAATTTCATCTACTTTAGAGATCACCACAGTCGGCAGGAAGATACCCTGGTATTTGTACTTCATCTTTCCTTTTTCCCTAGGAGATGATGGGGGTATTTTAGCTGTCATCTAGGGAGGCCAAGACTGATGTTTTATCACCTTTGAAGATCACCTGATAAATTATGAAGATAACTGCAAGAACGGTGGATCCACAGGTGTTAGGAAAAATATGCAACACGGGGAAGGGTGAAGCGAGCAAGATGATATGAAGCAATTGCGTGTTGGAAATATGGCACAAAAATGGAGTGTGAATGATGAGATGAAAGCTAGAGCGAAGAAATTGCAAGCTTTTGAGTGTTAGAGAAAAATGCAGATTTTGGTGTCAGGGCGTTGAAAATTAGTGCCTTAACACCTGAGAGAAAAAGAACTTGGTGTCAGGGCACTGAAAATCAGCGCCTTGACACTTAGAAGTTATTTTTTCTTGTTTGGTGCTCGGGCGCTGAAAATCAGTGCCTTGACACCAAGGTGTGTGATGGTTTGTTGCACAGGCGCTAAAAAATAGCACCCGAGCACCAAAATGTTCATGATGATTCTAGGTGTCATGGTGGTGAATTTCATCGCCCTGACACCAAAATGAATATTTGTCCTAGTGTCATGACAGTGAAATTCATCGCCTTGACACTTAAAAGTTAGTTGGATTTTGGTGTTATGGCGGTGATTTTCACCACCATGACACGAGGTAGGATTTTGGTCTTGGGAGTTCAAAGTCTTCAATCCTGAGACCTGGCGGGTTTATTCGCCACTTGGCACCAGAGTGTGAAGGGTGCCACCATGTGTAATATCGACATTTTCTAACACCTTGACACAGCGTGATAGAACATCAAGGGCGGAACAAAAAGCTTGATCAACATCTAGTTGGAAAGGGTTCGAAAAACAAGTGATGAAAAGAGGAGTCAAATGTAAACCCTAGGGTAAGAACAATGGGTGAGAAGATTCGAAGGAGGAATGACATCCTTCTAAAAATGTAGGTAGGGTCTTGAAGGAATGGCGACAAACAACAAATGCCATGGAAAGAAACAAGAAATAAAATGAAAAAGGAATGACCAGGAGAAAGAAAAAGAAGTGGCCACATACCTTGTAAAAACACAACCAAATAAACCTTCTATACAAGCTCCTCGGTTGAAATTCGCAGTCGATGACTTCAAATGGCGAACCTCCAAACTTCAGAAATGCTAAGGATGAAGTAGGGCTCGATGGGAGGAAGAAATGAAGGGACGAAGTGAAAAATGAACCTTTAGTGAAGTTATAGGTTTAAGTTTTCAACTTGAATCATGCATTTAATTTTTCCATGAATGACTCAAGTCAACTGGCGAATAGGTGCAAAGATGGTGAAAATCACCGCTTTTGCACTTATTATGAAGATAAAAGTTTGAGTGCAAGAGAGGTGATTTTCACCGCCATTGCACTTCAAAATCAAATCTTAAGTGGGCATAAGGCAAGTGCAAGGGCACTATTTTTTAGTGCCTTTGCACCAAAAACCAAAAGACTAAGTGCAATGGCACTGATTTTTAATGCCTTTGCACCAAAGACAGAAAATGGCTAACTCCTGATAGAGAAAAGTTATAAAGACATTCATTTCGAAAATCTTCGAAAGGTGAACAAGGAGAGACACTCACATGGACCGGGTGAGGCTGGGGACTATGCGTCGAGGGAGATTTGAGAGTGCCTAATTTTGCATGCTTGAAACACACAAACCTAGGAAACTAACTAGTTTTGTAGGCGGGTTATCCGTGGATCAAGCACTGCTAGATTTTCAGATAACATAATCACAAAGCACAACTCTTCTACCTTTTTCATTGTCAAAAACAACCACAAAGAAACATTTTGCATTAGGATAGATCTGTACATCACCTTCCAGAATTGGGCTCCAATATTTTGATATCCACTTGTGAAGCTCTGCAAGACTCGACTAGAAACCTCTGAACCTAGCGATGAGCCCTATCTTTGCAAAATAGTTTTCATTCTCCATGATTTCATTCCCTAAGTCCTCGTCTAGGGAAACTGACGAGTTTGTTTTTGCACAACGCAAGGGTAATAGTTCTAGTTCCAAACACATTGGCATTGAAGAGAAGCCTCAACTCTTACTCTGTACTCCAACATCCTTCCTTGCGCCCCTTCCATCGAGATTCTTGCAAACCTCAACCGACACCCCAACCTGAACAATTGGAGCCCTAACAAAGGAGGGAATCCCTCCCAAACTCCCACCGCACGTTGTTATAGAAGAGTCATCTCCTAGATTTGATGGCATCTTGCCTTACCGCACCACATAAGAGAAAGGGCAACACCGTGATTTAGCATAACCTGTTATTTCATTTACATTTTGCAAACCTTCGTAGGAAGCCCTAAATGTGGCCATCGAATTTATTATATATATTATAATATTATATAATATAATATAATATTATAATATAATATAATATTATGTAATATTATAATATAATATAATATTATATTTAATAATAAGTAGGAGATTGAAATCCATTTTGAAATCTTTTAGCGGGATGAATATTGTTGGGCCCACCATTTTGTTCTTCAAGTATTATAATATATATTATATAATAATAATATAATATATATTATAATATATTATACTGTATAATATCATATTATATTATAATGTATTATAATATAATATAATATAATATAATATCTTATAATACAACCCACTCTCTCAATTCAAAACATATTTTTTAACTATCCACTTTAATATGATATTGTCTAATTTTTATTTGTGTAACTAATTATTTAATCATTTTTATTTGTGTGACTAGTTATTTAGTTGTGTTTTTTACCCGATGATCAAATTAGTCACTTATGATAATCAAGTTAGTCATTTATTTAGTCATTTGTAGTTGTGTTGATCAAATTAGTCACTTATGATGATCAAATTAGTCATTTGTAGTTGTGTTACAAAATATGAGTAGAATTTAGTCATCTTTAGTTGTTGTGACTAAAAGTTTTAGTCATGTAGTCATTTATTTGTCAAATTCTACTAGTGTCATAGAGCATTTACCTTTATTAAGCTCCTCATAGAGTTGCTCATCTACATGATTTCCTTGAATCCTTGTTTTTGTAGCTAGAAGCTCATCTTGGAGGTAGTTCTCTTCCCTCCTATCCATTGCTTTCTTCTTTCCATCTGTCTAAAAAATACACCTCCAGGACTTAACAGTCTAATTCCATCTTTCTATAGGATCAAAATATTTTAACAACCACCTCTTGATACCCCACAATGTGTTTACAGCCTTGATATAGTCTTTGTCCCTCAACAAACTAGTGTTAAGGATGAAGATATCCCTATTCTTGGGACTGAAATTAACACCATTATTTATGGTTATCCTAGGATTAATTGGATGATGGTATGATAGGATAAACCAATACTTTGTTCCCTTGACTAATAAGTTCAAAATTAAAGAAGTCTTTGTTGGCATAGAATCTATCTAATCTGCTATAAATCCTTTTGCCACCTTTATGAGCATTACACCAAGTAAACCACACACCATTGCTTTCTTTCTTCATACCTTCAAGAGGATCAAGTATATTAAGCTTGTTCTTCATTATGTACCAATGATGTTTTTCATTCCCTTTCCAATCCATATTGATGCCCCCTTTTTTGTCTTCCCTATTTTTAATCATGTTAAAATCATCGCCTATAATCCATGGGACCTTTGGGAGTCCAGTTAACCACTTCCACAACTCACTCCTCCCAAGATAATCATTAGGAGTGTAAATTGAACAAATACCAAATTTGGCATCACCCCTCTCAAAGGTGGCCCATGCTACTCTATTACAGGGAGAAACCCTTGAATTGGTGAGATACAGTTTCCACTTGTTAGCCATCAAGATGGAAACACCCCCTCTACCTTTTTCATTCTTAGAGGCCAAAACCATTGAGTTTCTCCAAATGAGCTTCAAGTTGGTCCCAAGCATGAACCCCACAACCTTGAGTTCTTACAGAAAAACAAAATCTTTATTCTGCTCCAGGTTGAGAAATATTCTTACCACATACTTCTTGTCAGGAGATTCTAATCCCCTGACATTCCAAGTGTTGAATAGGACAACTAAGATGGGGGGTGAATCAGTTGTCACAAATTTTAACCTTTAATTCAATCACTGAAACTAATACTTAAAACTACTTAAATGATTAGTCATCAAATGCCAATGTAGAAACTTAGATCCAACACATAAACACAATAATACTAGATTTACGTGGAAAACCCAATGAGGGAAAAACCATGGTGAGGATTAACTCACACTATAGAGAATATCAAAACCGATTACAAAAAGGCTCATTACCTGAAATAAGGCCCGCTGCCTAAAACAAGGACTCAATGTCTGAAATAAGGACTCGCTATCCAACAAGACTACAACCTGGAGGGCTCACTACCACAGAGATATAAAGAAGACAAAGAAGACTTCTTATAGAGAGACTAAAATTCCAATGCAACAAAGGATTCCACCACTATCACTTGATCAACTTGCATGAATGATAGAGTTTGCCTTCTGCTCATTGCATCTGGTAACTCAACATTAAGCTTTGCACTGATCTACCACACACATCTCACACACACTTTTTGAATAACATCAATGTCATGTTTACTCTTTCACTTATCTTCCTTCTTTTCTCTTGTATATTTTTCATTACTAGCTCATCCTGTATTTATACTATCTCCAACCTTGAAAAAGATCCAAAATTGGCCATCCAATTTCAAATTCAAATTAGGTCAGCGTCAAACATCCTAGGGTGGAATTAGAATGAGGGCAACCCAAACACACACTTCATCGAGACCCAAAATAGATCCAACACGCTTCATTACCTTTGAAGATAGTGCTTAACATAAGATCAGCCAAACCAATGTAAAACAAATAGAAAAATAAAGCTCAAAACTTCCATAAACCAAAAATATCTTCAATGCATCCAAAAAATCTTAACTCTAGAACTGCGAGTCAAAAGACTTCATCAAAGAGAAATCCGAATTAACAACTTTTCTCCTAGACCTCAACTAGAACATAGAAAAACATAGTTCAGAACTGGTGAACACAACTCTAACTTCACAACGAGCCAACAACAAAAAATCTAGATATTAACAACCTTCAACAACCATGACCAACATGTATAAACCGCACGAACATAGGGGCAAATACCAGAGCAACAACTAAATACCTGTAAACTTTCTTTAATACTTTTTTCTCAATATCCTCAACATATACGACCAACAACAACTAGTAGATAACCAATTGACTAGTTGACATCAATGAAAACACCTTCAATCCTTTATCCATTCTTCTAACGATCTCCCCCTTTGTCATTGATGGCAACACATGATGTGAAAAGCCATCAAAGACACCATACCAGTTCTAAATATACTTCTCAAGATTTTTCTTTTTGCTTCTCCCCCTCAGAAGATCATCTTCCTCATTACCTACTTTTTCTTATTAACTTTCTCTCCTTTTCACATGATATCTCTCCCCCTTTGACATCAATGGTAAAGGAAAAAGATATGTTCATTGAATCTTCCTTTGACATGAAAACAAAATACTCACAATGACAACACTTGAAACTATTTTCTCCGCCTGAGAGGTAGCCACCAAAACATCAATCCAAAAAGATAGAACCATGAATCCATCAGACTGATACATCTCCATATGCAACTTAGTTTATGAAATGAGGGGAAATAACCCCTAACTTCTCCCAGAGATACTCAAAAGTATCTTCAAGAGGAGCCTTCGTGAAAACATTAGCAACATGACCCTTCATCAGAACATACTCAAGTTTTACTTCATTCTCCATGACCTTCTCTCTCAAGAAATGATATCTAATAGATATATGCTTCATCCTCGAGTGCATCACATGATTCTTCAAAATTTTAATTGCACTTGTATTATCACAGAAGATAGAAATAGGATCATCATATAACACTGTGATATCTTTTAATGTTTGTTTCATCCATAGAACTTGTTTACAACAAGATGCAACAACAATATACTCGGTTTCAGCAGTAGACAAGGAGACTGAATCTTGCTTCTTACTCAACTGTGCCACCAATCTACATCCAAGAAAGAATGCACCACCACTTGTACTCTTTATGTCATCTATACATCCAACCCAATCTACATTTGTATATGCACTAAGTGTAAAGTCGGTATCTTTAGGATACCACAATCCATAATCTAGAATGCCATTCAAATATTTTAATATTCTTTTAACAACAACAACATATGTTTCCTTCATATCTTCTTAAAATCTAGCCACAAGACAAATCACATGGATAATATTCGATCTAGTAGCAGTCAAATATAGTAATATGATAATCATAGATCTATACTTGCTCTGATCAGCCTTAGGTGAATCATCATATTTACCCAATTTTCAACTAGTCGCCATAGGAGTACATACCAATTTGGAACTATCCATCCCAAACTTCTTCAACATCTCTCTCACATACTTAGACTGTGAAATGAAAATTCCTTTCTATGTTTGATTAATCTATAGCCAAAGAAAGAAATTCATCTCCCCAAAAATAGACATTTCAAATTCTTTCTGCAACTCTTTCAAAAAAATATTGCACATCTTTTCATTTCCTCCAAAGATAATGTCATCGACATATACAACTACAATCAAGATTTTGTCATTATCAATCTTAAAGTACAAATTACTGTCTATCGCACCTTTGTTAAATCCTTGTTGAATCAAATACCTGTCTAACCTTGTATACCAAGCTCTAGGAGCTTGCTTCAATCCATATAAAGCTTTCTTCAATCTGCACACCATATCCGGTTGATCTGTTAATTGAAATCCTTTTGGTTGTTCCATGTAAACTTCTTCTTCTAGCTCACCATTCAAAAATGTTGACGTGACATCCATTTGATATACTTTGAAATATTTATAAGCAACCAATTCCAAGAACATCCTTATAGCTTCCATTCTTGCTACTAGGACAAAAGTCTCCTAAAAATCTATACCTTCTTCTTGTGAGTAGCCTTTACACACAAGCCTCACTTTGTTTCTGAAAACTTCTCCATTCTCATTCAACTTATTTCTAAATACTCATTTTGATCCAACGATATCTTATCTACTAGTCTTGGGACCAATTCCCAAGTTTGATTCTTCTCAATCTGCAAAATTTCTTATTTCATTGCTTCCTTCCAATGTTCATCTTTACAGGCTTCACTTACTATCTCCGACTCAATCTCAGAGAATAAACACAAATTTACTTTAGTAACAACTTTGCTTCTAGTTAACACGCTTTTTGTCTTGTCTCCAATAATCCATTTTTTGAATGCTTCCTTTGTACATATTTTGGTGTCCTAAGGGACATCACTGGAGCATCTTCTTCTCTTTCATCCTATTCATCCAACTTCTTTTGCTCATTTTTATCTTGTTCTTCCATAATTTATTCTATTCTTGCACAATCATGTTCATCAGACACATATCCATCAATATCAATAGAATTTTTTATTGTCTCATCAACCTTCACATTCGAGCTCTCTACAATTTTCTCGGTCTTTTATTGAAGCATTTGTAAGCCTTGCTTTTAGTAGAATACCCAATAAATATGCCTTCATCACTTCTTGCATCAAACTTAGCCAATGTTTCTTCATCTCTTCTGATATACCATTTGCTTCTGAATACCTTGAAATAGTTAATTGTAGGAATTATTCTATGTCATAGCTCATAGGGAGTCTTTGTACTATTTTCTCTTGCTTGAACTCGATTGAATACATAAACAACAGTATGAAGAGCTTCTTTCCAGTAAAATTCCAGTAAACCAACCTCAAAAATCATTGATCTAGCAACCTCTTGAACTGTTCTATTTTTCTTTTCAACAACTCCATTTTGTTGAGGAGTTCTCGGAGCAGATAACTTTTTCTTTATTCCATGCACTTCACAAACCATATTGAACTCACAGGAGGTGAATTCTCCACCTCTGTCAGATCTTAAGTATTTTATTCTCAAATTCACTTCATTTTCAGCCATAGCCTTGAATTCCTTGAATCTATCTAATGCATCTGAATTATCTCTAAGAAATGTAACCCATGTATATCTAGAATAATCATCAATTAAAAGCATAAAGTACCTTTCACCAAGTAGACTTAACACTCTCATAGGACCACAAAGATTTGTATGAACAAATTCCAATAGTCCAGTAGTAGATTGTTCCTTTGATTTGTAATGATTTCTTGCTTGCTTCCCAAACTGACAATTCCTGCAAATAGCATTAACAAGCTTTGTAATTTTTGGTAAATTTCTCACGGCCTAAACAACACTTATCCTTGCAAAGTTATCAAAATTCATGTTACATTTTCCTATGCCATAACCAATTGTCATTTATCTGAGTCATAAAGCATCATCCATCAACACCCTTAAGTTGATAGATATTTCCTTTAGATTTCTTTCCTATAACAATCAATGTTCTGGATCCTTTCTGGATCTCACATTTCTCATCCTTAAAAACAATATCGTATCATTTTCTACACATCTGACCAACACTCAACAAATTATGCCTTAATCTCCTAACATAGTAAACATTGTCAGTATGATGCTTTCCATCAAAACTTATTGAACTTATCCCAAAAATTTTAGCACCAGTATCATCTCCAAACATAACCAAGCCTCCATCATATTTCTCAAACTTAATAAACTTACTCTTATCACCAGTCATGTGATGTGAAAAACAACTATCAACTACCCAATTTTTTTTTTCTTGTTTAGCATGTAGGGTAGGGATAACTGTACCTTCATTTTTCTCCTTCTCTTTCTCTGGAGGGATGTCTTTTACCTATTTTTTTGAATTAGTAGAAGTAGGTTCATCCTTAATCACCAAGAACAAGCATTCATTGTCATCTGGATTTTCATATTTCGATCTTCATCTAAAATAATAGCATTCTCATTCATATAGTAATCTATGTTAATCTTATTTCCTTTCTTTTCTTTCTCATATCTTTGTTTATTCCTTTTATCTCTTTCCGGACACTTTGCAGCATAATGACCTATTTCTCCACAAGTAAAGAATTTAAAGGGAAACTTACCTTCATACTTACCAAAGCCTTTTCTCATTCTTCTTACAAAGTTAGCTTATATTTCATCAAAGTTCTCTTCATCCGGATCTTCACCTTTTATAGCTTTAAAAGAGGTCTCTGATTTGCCTCCATTTCTTAGACTCAGCTTCCTCATTTCATAAGATGTCAAAAATCCTAACAACAGATCCTTAGTACAAGTATTATAATCTATAGTTTTCTCAGTAGCACTCACCTTCTCACTTTAAGCATCAGGAAGAGTTTTGAGAATCTTCTTTATAATCCTAGTTTCATCTATAGTAGTGCCAAGAGATTGCATTCTAGCCATTACTGTTAGAAACCCTAGATCAGACATGCAAACCTAAACGCCTTCCACATAAGAGAAAACATAAAAAAGCAGAAGCATTGCATGCGAAAGTGCAAATGAATATTTTAGGAATTCAATATTACAATGAGATGATTTGCTTTATAAAAGCAAAGTATGCAACCCTAATGTTGACCTAAAATTAGCTCAACCTAAGTAAAGTTATGCAAGTGTAATTAAATATTAATTACACTAACACCCCCCCATAAGTGCAACTTAGGGAGACTAAATAAGCATGCACCTAAAACTAAGATGAATGCAAGAAAGCATGAATGGGTCCTGGCAACAAGGCCTGATCAGGTACCCATGTACAAATGCAATAATGAGGTAGAGAAGGAAAACCCAGTGGGACAACCCCCCCTACAATGAGATGACTGTTGCAAAGAAGCACTGGAAGAACACTGTGGAGTAACACTGGAACCGCAATCCGGCAAGCAAGGAAAGATACTTCTATCTACAAGAAACCATATCGGAATCATCATAATGTGACAGCAGACCCGATGCCATGGAACACTCGAAAACACCAAACTGGAACAACCCTAGAATCCATAGAGCAACAATAGATGATATGATGATGACATAATCTGGAAGCCGTGAATCTCGATGCTGATGCATAAACTCGAGAACAATAACCACAAATTTAGTGGCCCTCAAACTGAGATGGATCCGATGCGGATCACTAACCATAGGCTCTCAATCTAAAGTGTGAACCAAAATGAATCTGGTATGTGTCAAGCTAAGATAAAAATGTGGCCAAAAGAAACTAAGAAACTAGATTACAACCCATGTGAGTTGCCATCAAAACATAATGAAGATTATTATGCAAGAAACCCCCCTGATGGAACTTTATATCAGTTCGTTTATTACAATCCCCAATGACTGCAAAAGGAGAGAATGCATAAAATGCATAAATAGAAAATGAAAAATAGACCTCAGATCTGTGTAGAGGACTGAACCAGCTTTCCAACACCGCAAGAATGGCGAAAAAAGGATCACCAAGTCAAAAGATATGCCCTCCGGAGTGAAAAATAGAAGTTCTGAGTTCAAGGACCTGCAAAATAAATCTGGAGAAAAATCTAGAAAAACTAAAACATTAAATAGATTGGCATCGAAATCAGCTTTCCAATGGTATCTCGTTTGCAAAAAACGGACACCGTATGCAAAAGTTATACCCGATTTCGTGAAAGTGCTCGAGAAAGACCAATAAGGCCTACAGGCAGCCCAGGGGGCTAAAAAAGTTGGCCCCTGGTCTTGCATGCGACCAGGGGCTGGTAGACAGGGGGCTGGGGTGGAGCCCCTGGTCGCCCATATGACCGCAGCCACAGATAAGAAGCCCTCAGGGGCTGGCCGCGAGCCCTCGGTCCTCCATATGACCGGGGCGGAGCTGCAGAGGGTCGCTGGGGCTGGGTGGACCCGGCGGCGGGTTGGCTGAGCGCCGCTCGGCGATGGCGGACTGGCGGCCGCCTGGTGGCTGCTCGGTGGCCGCTAGGCGGTGCTTTTCTATAGAACTGGAGGCGCAGAAACCAATGCCAATGTCGATCCTTTTTTTTTAATTTTTGTGCCGTTTTCGTCTCGAAATGCTTGCTGGGGAGGCCGTACGGCTTTCCTGGCAAAACAAAATTGCCTTCCGGATCAACTTTGCCAAAATCTACGAAACAAAAGGCGATCTTAGGGTTTTTGGCCACTGTGAACGCAATGGTGACCTCCGTTTCGGCTCAAAATGCTCCAAAAAAACGGCGACCTCCACAACTTGCAAAAAAATACCAAAACTGAAACCCTCACAAATCTGGCAAATCATGGCCAAAATTTGCAAAATAAAAGCCAAACCTGACTTTTTTCAGTGCTTTGAATCCAATGGTGAAGCCCGATCTGATCCAAGATGTTGCATAAATGAACTCAAGGCATAAAATCCTCGAGGAATCCCGAATGAAATTTGTAATGGTTTTCTCCAAAATTTGAGAAGGGGCTGCATGTCAAGGCTCTGATACCATGTTAGAAACCCTAGATCAAACATGCAAACCTAAACGCCTTCCACAGAAGAGAAAACATAAAAAAGCAGAAGCATTGCATGCGAAAGTGCAAATGAATATTTCAGGAATTCAATATTACAATGAGATGATTTGCTTTATAAAAGCAAAGTATGCAACCCTAATGTTGACCTAAAATTAGCTCAACCTAAGTAAAGTTATGCAAGTGTAATTAAATATTAATTACACTAACAATTACCTCATCCAGTCTCTGTACATGAGCTTTAACATTTTCATCTTTGGATATATGTATACGATCAAACTATGTTTCCGAATTTTGTAATTTCACCTCTTTAATTCTTTCATCACCATCATGTGCTCTTTCTAAAGTATCCCAGACTTCCTTAGCTATCTTTAAATTCTGAACCTTAATCAACTTGGAATGTACCAGACTATTCTTCAATATGAAATTTTCCTTATTGTCCACTTCATGTAATTTGATCTCTTCAGGTGTACTCAGACCATTAGCAGGAGGAGTGTAAGGATTCTTGTAAGCTTTCAACACATCATATCCACAATACTCTAGATATTCTTCCATCAAAAATTTCCAGATTCCATAATTAGTTCCATCGAACCTCAGATAATCAAAGACCATCTTGCCAACCATCCTAGACCTTCCTCAAGTGGTTAAGCTCTTCACCAAGGAACCAAGCTTTGATACCAATTGTTGAATAGGACAACTGAGAGTGGGTGAATCAGTTGTCACAAATTTTAACCTTTAATTCAATCATCAGAACTAATACTTAAAAATGCTTAAATGATTAATCATCAAATGCTAATGCAAAAACTCATATCCAACACATAAACACAATAACACTAGATTTACGTGGAAAACCAAATGAGGGAAAACCACGGTGGGGATTAACTTACACTATAGAGAATATCAAAACTGATTGCAAAAAGTCTCACTACTTGAAACAAGGCTCACTACTTGAGATAAGGCTCACTACCTGAAACAAGGACTCACTATCGAGAACAAGGACTCACTGTCCAATAGGGCTACAACCCGAAGGGCTCACTACCATAGAGATACAAAGAAGACAAAGAAGACTTGTCATAGAGAGACTACAATCCCAATGCAACAAAGGATTCCACCATTGTCACTTGATCAACTTGCATGAATGATAGAGTTTGCCTTCTGCTCATTGAATTTGGTAACTCAACATTAAACTTCACACTGATCTTCCACACACATCTCACACACACTTTTTGAATAGCATCAATGTCACATCTACTCTTTCACTTATCTTCCTTCTTTTCTCTCATATATTTTTCATTACTAGCTCATCCTGTATTTATACTATCTCCAACCTTGAAAAAAATCCAAAGTCAACCATCCAGTTTCAAATTCAAATTAGATCGATGTCAAACATCCCAGGGTGGAATTAGAATGAGGGTGACCCAAACACACGCTTAACCGAGACCCAAAATATATCCAACATGCTTCATCAACTTTGAAGATATTTCTTAACACAAGGTCAACCAAACCAGTGTAAAACACAGAAAAATTAAGCTCTAAAATTCCATAAACTAAAAATATCTTCAATGCAACCAAAACATCTTAACTCTAGAACCACAATTCAAAAGACTTCATCAAAGAGAAATCTAGACGAACAAATTTTCTCTCGGACCTCAACCAGAACACAAAAAACATAGTTCACCACTAGTGAACACAACTTGAACTTCACAACAACCAACAACCAAAAATTTGGATATAACAACCTTCAACAACCATGACCAACATATATGAATCGCACGAACATAGGGGAAAGTACCAGAGAAACAATTGAATACATGCAAACTTTATTTAATACAATTTTCTCAATATCCTCAACATATACAACCAAAAACAACTAGTAGATAACCAATTGACCAGTTGACATCAATGAAAACACCTTCAATCCTTTCTCCATTCGTGCAACACCAAGAGGTGCAATTAACTATCATTATTGCATTTGATGGTAGAGGTCTCTTTGGCATTCTTGAACATTTCAAAGTACTTAATTGCATTCTCTTCATTCTCAATTATTTTGGAGAGGGAACAACCAACACTATACTAGTTTTATTCCTCTTCCATTTGTTGATTCCTACACTAATTTTGCAAATTGCTATGGTGCTACCTTTTTTTCTACCTCTTTTCTTAGGCTCCTTAGGAGGATGAGGGTCTGATTCCACTACAACTTTCATATTTTCCAGATTTATCTCAATGTTTTTTTGTAGATTCTTCCCCAATTGAGGAGGATTCGTTCACATAACTCAAGTTTCCCCCCTTACCCTTATCATTAGGGATGCCCATACTATTTCCGGGGGTCTCCACACCATTAAGGTGCCTGATAGGGCTTATAGGTTCATTGTTTTGGCTTGGATTAGAAACCATAGTTTTGGATGCTTCAGCCTTATCCATAGACCACTCCCTAACCATGTCAGTTAAGGAATCAAGAGTGTCCTCAATCGGAGTCGAGCCAGGTCCATCATAGTTTCCTATGAAGACCTTCTTTCCCCCTCCTGAGACCCCAAGGATAGAGGTTCCTTCTTTGTTCACTAGGTTTTCCTTTCTAGCACCAAGCCCCAAAGGACTCTTGGAGGACTAGTTAGTCTCATAGGTAGAAATTAGTCTCTTAACCATGGATGAGTTTTTTATTATCTTTCATATTTTTATTTTCTTGAGGGTTAAAAATCACAAATTTTCACCAACAATAACACCATTAACATAAGTTTTAATTACTTCAATTTTCCTTTGGTTGTTATTCTTAGAGTTCTCAACCTTTTCTAAGATGCATTTAAGGGCTAACTGTTGAGTATTCTTCTTAACAACACCGAATGGAAGCGCAAGGAAGAGAGATAGATTTAGGGTTAGGTAGGGGGACAGGTAGGAGTGGGGAGGAGGTGAGAAACCCAACTAACAAGGGGAGAATTGGTTGCAGGTGGAGAGAAAGGTTAGAAACTTGACAAAGAAGGGGTAGCCATGGGGGAAACAGAGGCAAGGGAACGATTGACATTGAAAGGGACCGACAAATAAGATGAAGGCGATTCAAGGGAGGAAGTTGAAGGGGAAAAATTAATAGGAGAAACCTCAAGTCGGTGAATGACACACTATCATCACCTGGTGTCGTCGCCTCCTTGGTCAAAGAAGAAGCACCATCATTCAAGCCGAGCGACTTAGCGTTAGGATGGCTACCACCACCACAAATCAACGAGATTTTTATTTTAAAATGCACTTCTTTCCTACAAAGATAATAAGCACCTAAACCACCAAGCACTTCCATTTGGTAAATATGGAGACCACCCTTGATTTTTAAGCCAATATTCCTAGGAAGTTCAACACCCGGGTTGAGGGTCACAAGTACTTATGCTTTCAAGTCCAACAACATAACCTTGGGCCTATCGACCCTGACCACACTACCAAATGACTCCATAATTTGAGGGACAAAAGACCATAGATCTTGTGGAATGTTTTTAACTAGCAACCATCTAGGGCTTGATAATGCGAGAATTTCATCAAGATTTTCCCCCAAGGACTAGGATAGAACCCTAAATATGGATTTTTCAATGCTCCAATAGGGCTTTTTCAAAAAATTTAATTGCATATCATGGTTCTTTAAATAAATTAAAAACAAGCCTTTCTAAATCATTCAACATAAAGAAACTTGAATATTTAAATTTTAATTCCATATAGTATTGAACCAATTATCCAAATATTTCCTAGTGGGGAGATTATCTAGGTTGATGGTAGCCATGAAGACTACGACCTCAAAGAGTCTACCCCTTTCTTTATAGATGGTATCAAGCATATCAAAATTTGGAACAATCATTGTGGTGTCAAGAGGATATGTACCTTGTGTCCCTCCATTAGCACCAAACATTTCTTCTTCACCTGTGGACTCAAACATAAATTTCACAATTTATAAACACACAGGATGATCAAATGCAACAACATCACTAAAAGATTTGGGGTGATTACTGGTGTTAATTCCCCTTCCTCTTTCAAGATGGCCCGAGAGGATTTAAGGGGGGTCATACCCCTCTCCATGGCACTTCACCCGAATGAGAAACCTTTCAGGCCAGAGAGAAATATAGATTAACTATACTCCAAGCCCACATAAAGTCGAGAACACAACCACAACATAACCCTAAGGAGAGGCAATTAAATGAGAACAAATATGGAGGGGTACAAAGGAACAATACCTTTGTGGGGGAGGGTCGAGCCTCCCCCACCACAAAACCGCCGAAACCCTCATTCACAGACTTTCACAGACCTCAAACACAAATTTCACACTCTCTCCCGTAGGTCTTTTCTTTGTGATTTTTCTCTTCTCGACTACTTTTCAAATAAGTAAAATAGAATAATAATGATCAATAATAAAAAGATCACTTATTATTTTAAAATAGTTCAAAATTTTCTATTTTTCCTCATGGTTTTGTGCACAAGAACATAATAATAGTGTTGGTAGAAATATAGTATATAATACCCACTTCTTTTATCCGAAAGAATACTATGTTGATATTTTTGAAAATCTTTCGAGAAATCAAATCATAAAGTTGATTTCATTTTGTTAACTCAGCAGTATAAGCATTCAATCTTATCTTTTAATTTTATAATTACATAACATAAAATATCCTTTAATTATTAATATATATATATTCTTATATATATTTTGTTATAAACACACACACACACACACACACATATATATATATATATATATATATATATATATATATATATATAACAAACTGGAATTATGCTTCTTTTGAGAAAATGGAATAAATCATTTAACTTAACACAGCTGAGAAATAACTTTCTACTCTATTGTCCATCTCATAATGAACGGAAGATTTAACTAAATTATTGTTTCAAACTAGAAAATCAAACCAATCTCTCTGTTTTAACATATAATTTTCATCAAAATAAATAACTATTCTTTCAACTTTTAAAACTGAAAACTATAGAATAAAACTACAAATTTACAAAAGAATAATAAAATATCTAAATATGCCCGATTTACTCTATATTCTACACTTTTGAAATTCCATTATTACAGTCATAATGATTGACACAATTTTCTCAATAAAACTCAGCTTGCTAATGTTGAAGCTTAAATTTTTCTTGCAAAACTCCTTCAACAAATACCACAACTAACAACAAACTAGAACCTCTCTGCTCAAACAAAGAGTAATGTCTATATATATATTACGTATATAGGACTCAAATACTCTACAAACTAAGCTCAAACATATATAACTTTTATTGAACGCGATGTTTACGAACTGTCACAAGCTCACAAAAAAATGCAGTCCACACTATTCCCTTTCTCCAAAATCTAAGCGTGAATGATAATACAAATGAATTGATTTTTCTCTCCAAATTCTCACGAATTCTCACCCTAAGTCGTTGGTATTAATTATCAACTACCTCATTAAAATTTGGCGCCATACTTCCTATTAACTTAGCATGCCAAATATAGAAACTATAACCCCATAAAAAGGCTCAACCAACAAATCAATACACCACCCCATTACGACTCATACAATGGCTGTTAAAATGTATTTATTAATAGTTTCAACTACCACTTAGTGGCTTCAAATGCTATGAGAAGTATGCACCACTAAGATGGCCATTACTATGGATTTATTGACATATAATTTTCCTTCTAAAAGGCCTTTGATGGTGGCCTTTATGCCCCATGAAGTGTTGGCAATTAACATAGATTTGAATTACCTTATTACATGTTTTATAAGTATGACTAATCTGTCATTAATATAACAATTATATATATATAATATTTTTATTTAATACATTTTAATGATAGTTATTTTGACTTAATATCAACAAAATTGACAAATCAAAGAAATGGAAAATGATTCTTATACATATACCACTTTATTTTTCTTTATTGAAACATAATAGGTCAATGATTCGACAAGGTTCAACCTAACGTTATGACTCAACCCAAACTTAGACAAAACACAATAATTGACTCAATGATAGGATTATGGTACTTACCTGAACTGATTACTTAGACCTACGCGAGTGTGTGCTTCAACTCATTTGGCATAAACTTGTTTATTTATGAAGTCTATACTCCTCTTTCTGGTGATACTATCCCTCTCCCTCTGGAGGGTAAGGAATTGGTCATGCATTTCACTTAGAAATCCAATCAAATAGTTAGCTTGTTATTAATCACAACATCATCATAATCTTGATATAATAATAACCATCAAAATTTAAACACATTGTATTGCATTTAATTTCATCTAAATATTGAATAACACATTGTAAGACTAGGAAAATTAGGGGAAAAGCATGAATCATTGATAGAAACCACAAAACTACCTAAATTAAGGCCATAAAGACCCTAAGCTAACAATGAAGCACAAGATGACAATATAAATCAAATAATAAACCAATGATACCTTAATTCCTATGTCAAAGTTGATTCTCCTCCATTGCTCTGAGCTCAATTTTGTTTGTTTGCTCTCAAATTTATAGTGTGCAAGATATATGATAAGCTCAATGTTGATGTATGATAGCAAGATCTCAAGATGATATGATACTAAAATATCAAAGAGTGTGGTTAAAATTTGAATGAGGTTGATAGCTTGATTTTATAAAAATCCAGATTAGATGGATGGAGAAGATTGAGTGATGATGTATCATGATCGATGAAAAATATTGATTGAGGGAACAATAATTAATTATTGTAGCATGGGTAAATGAATTAAATGATGGATAGGGATAGATGAATTAAATAATTGTAACAATTATTTAATTTAGGAGGTGGTGCATGAATAATTAAATAATTAAAAATAATTATTTAATTATAGAAGAAGGGAGGGAAATAAATGATTATATAATTGAAAATAATTATTTAATGATGGATGAGAAGAAATGGTGAATAATTAAATGACTAGAAACAATTATTTAATTATAGAAGAAAAGAGATGATAAATAATTAAATAATTAGAGACAATGATTTAATTATAGAAGAAGATGATAGTGAATTGTTAAATAAATAATAATTTATTTAATTATAGATGAAAAGAAGATAATTAATGACGTAA
Organism: Sequoiadendron giganteum; assembly: GCA_007115665.2. Lineage (NCBI taxonomy): Eukaryota > Viridiplantae > Streptophyta > Pinopsida > Cupressales > Cupressaceae > Sequoiadendron > Sequoiadendron giganteum. Next base: position 86,282,982 of record CM021106.1, on the reverse strand, counting down.
TTAAATAAAAAAGATTTATTTAATTAATCTGAGAAGAATAAAGATAAAATGAATTAATTAAATAATAAAAAATTATTCAATTAATAAAAGAAAGTGGTATTAAGGAATATTAAATAATTAGGAAAGATGCAAATTAGTACAAAAATGTTGTTTGCATGCTTAGGACATTTTTTAGTGTCTATATTTTGTCCCTCTTTGATACAATGTGATTTTGAGCATTGTGTCAAAGAATAATCAAGAAAATTCAGCTCAGGACTTGCCCTAGTATGCCCCGATATACCTCGGTTAAGATAGGATAGTGTGGTATCCCCTTGGGAAATTTGGCAAATTTTTGAAAAATTCCACAAAAAATGGTAAATTTACTGACGAGCAGATGTGATGTGTTTAAGTGCGAGGACTGATAGAAGAAATGTTAGCTAGAAAAAAATGTCAGTAAGAAGTGAAGAATAGTTAGATGAATTAGGATAAAATGTAATGGATGAAATGAAATGGGTGAGATCTTATTGATAGGGTTTTGAGCTTTAATTCTAATGCACGATTATCATCATAGAGCAATTAATTTGGTAATGAATAACAAATACCAAGGTATGACATAGACCAAGGTGTGAAATGTATGATGTCAGATTCACTAATTTGTAAGACTAGGAAAATCAAGGGAAAAGAATGAACCATTGATAGCAACTACAAAACTACCTAAATTCAAGTCACTGAGACCCTAATCTAACAATGAAGCACAAGATGACAATAAAAATCAAATAATAAACCAATGATACCTCAATTCCTATGCCAAAGTTGATTCTCCTCCATTGCTCTTCTCAAATTTTCTTGTTTTCTCTTAGATTTGTAGTATGAAAGATATATGATAAGATCATTGTTGATGTATGATAGCAAGATATCAAGATGATATGATAGGAAATTATCAAAGATGGTGGTTAAAATTGGAATGAGGTTGATAGATTGATTTTATAGAAATCCAGATTAGATGGACGGTGAAGATTGAGTGATGATGTATCATGATCAATGGAAAAGATTGATTGAGGGAACAATAATTAATTATTGTGGCATGGGAGAATGAATTAGATGATGGATAGGGATAGATGAATTAAATAATTTTATAACAATTATTTAATTTAGTAGGTGGTGCATGAATAATTAAATAATTAAAAATATTTAATTATAGAAGAAGAGAGGGAAATAAATAATTAAATGATTGAAAACAATTATTTAATGATGTGATGTCCTTCTCCAAAGGGTTGGGTAGAGAACAATTATCTTATGTTTTCAATACAGATTGTATACCTATTTTCAAATGTGTGAAGGACATAATTGGAGACGACATTTTGCAGCCATCAACACAAAGAATTATTTTCCCCTCCAACTTGGTATCAATATTTGTATCTAATGTGATGGACTTGAACCCGAATTATCAAGATATGCAGAAGATAGAAAATATAATTATTGAGGAGGTTTTCTTGCAAGAGAATGCACTGCTAACAAGCATTCAAAAATATGACTTTTGGATGGGAGAAGCTTATATTGGAGGTGTCTTTCCAAGACACTATTTGCACCACAAAATGAGCTTCAAAAGCATATATACTGGTATAAGGTTAGCACTGGAATTTAACTCTTCAAGCTACCTATACAGGGAGCTAAACAAATATCAAATTGAGTTGGATTGAGATGGTAAGAAGCTTCAAAGTCAAATATCATGTAATTTCATTCCTTCTTACTCATCATTGTCACCAATCAACTTTGCTCAGTCATCCAAAGCAACCACAACAAGGAGATATTCAGACTAAAGAATCAAATGCAACTCTAGGGCCTTCAAATGCTCGGGCTATCATGCAAAGGTGTCAACCAATCCTCCCTAACATGAACGTCACAACAGACTTTAAAAACTCTCCTCCACCTGATCATATTATGTGCAGTGGAGGAAAAGAAGACGATCGTTCAATTTAGAAGGCATGAAGTATATAGTTAAAATGTTTTTGTTTTTTGATCAGCCATTAGATCATGTGCAAAGAATGGAAATAAGATAGTTGTTTAATATAGATAGCTAAAAGTAAATAGTTAAATTGTATTGCTCTTTGTAAACGTCAACTGCTTTTGTTATTTTGTCAGTTGACATATGCATACCATCCCATAGCTAGCATGAATTTTGTCATCCTATAGAAGGAGTCTGTCAACTGTAGACATGGTGTTTGGTCATTATCAAAATGTACCAATTGACATTTTGTATTTATTTGCAAAGGAACTGCCATGAAATATCGTAACCTCTATTACTATATAATATAAATAGTAGGCTGAAAAGCCTTTTATCAAAAAAAAATTATTTAATGATGTCCATGAGAAGAAATGATAAATAATTAATATCTAGAAACAAATATTTAATTATTGAATAAAAGAGATGATATATAATTAAATAATTAGAAACATTTATTTAATTATAGAAGAAGATGATAGTGAATAATTAAATAAATAATAAGTTATTTAATTATAGATGAAAAGAAGATGATAGTGAATAATTAAATAAATAATAAGTTATTTAATTATAGATGAAAAGAAGATAATTAGTGACATAATTGAATAAAAATTTTTTTTTAATTAATCTGAGAAGAAGAAAGATAAAATGAATTAATTAAATATTATTAAAATATTCAATTAATAGAAGAAAATGGCATTAAGGAATAAGGAAATATGCAAATCAGTACAAAAATGTTGTTCATAGGTTTAGGAAATTTTTCAGTGTCTATACATATGATTGATCATCATCATATATCAAAACATATTTTAAAATAAAAAAGCTACAAGTAATTATAATAAAATCGAGGTGTAACACAACTAAGTGCATAGCCACTCAAGCTTTGTTGAAACAATCTAGCAAGTATCTTGTCCTCATTAAATTAGTCTAAACATGTAGTTTTGAAGGACCTTACACTATTAACACCTTCCTTCTTGTTGGAAGATTATGACGTGCAAGTTCACCACCCAACATGAAGACACAATGATAAGTGTAGTCCATTCTTCATTTTTGGTGATATTTAAATATTTTAAGCTTGGTTAAGTTAAAGTTTTTGGAAAAAACATTTAAAAAGGAAAAAATGTTTTTTAAAAGGCAAAGAATAAGTTTCATGAACAAAAGCGTTTTAAAAGGGCAATTTAAAGATTCCCATGCCAAAAAAAGTAAAGACAAGAGTTAAACTTGAAACTCCATGCCAAATTTAGCGAAAGGTTGAAAATGGGAATGCAAAGCAAATAAAGGAAAATATTCAATTGAAAAGAAGCAAAAGGGAGGTTTTCATGCTTGGAGTAAACTTTCAAAATAAAGTTGCATAGAAATAAAAGAGAAAAGCTAAGTTTGGGCATTGGAAATAGAGAATTGAAAGAGGTAGAACTCAAGAAGGAATCATGTGGGATAAGTTCTAGAGTTTTTCATTTGATGGTTATGAGCCCAAGGGAGTTGCATGATGGCGAGGAAGAGAAGTTTTAGATAAAACACCATGTTGCAAAAGGCGTCTCAGGGTTTTTACATGCAAAATAGGGAGATGAAGGTATTTACAGCTCATGAATAAATCTCCATGCATTCAATCTACAAGATGCAACTAAATGGTATGATCATTCACCTCTTACCTATCTATTTGAAGTTTTGTGATATTGTTTTAAAAGGAATATCAAAGCTTTTGAAAGAATTTAGGGTTTTAGAAAGAGTTATTTTCATATGCATAATGGGGATTAATATTCAAAGATAGGTTAGAGATCTTGAAATATCAACCATAATGATATTTCAAACCCCTAAACAAGAAAGGATTAAGAAGGAAATAATCATAGTCTAAGGAAGGTTATTTATTTTGTTTGAAGAAATGAGAGAATATAAACTTTTGAAAGATGAAATAGCATACAAATTAGAAGATATAGGGCTCTTGTAGTTGGCAGTGAATTAGATGAATTCTATGGAGGCATTTAAAATTTGAAGAGCATGGATGTATCTCTGTTTGATTTAAATATGGCCCAATGAGCCTCTCAAACAACCAAAGATCATGCATAGACAAAGGTTCAAAATATTGGTGATTAGAAGTTTCAAAGATCATAAAAAGAGGGCAGTCATCTATGGAGGGAAACTTGAACATTTGAATGCACAACCCCCTCATAAATGTGAATGCAGTCACCTCGTACATTTGAAAGGGTAGTCATACTAATGGTATGCATTCAAAGCCCAAGAATAGCCATATGACAATCACAAAAGCATAGAAAGGAAAACTTTTGACAACAAAGGGCAGATGATTGTGAAAAGAATGCAAACCTAATGATAGGGGAAACAATTATGATATTCATATTATGACAGTGATCCTGCATCAAAATTCAATAGAGGCTCAAAGTCATCACATGATTTATATGGAAATCCCTAGGGAAATCTTCCAAACATGAAGAGTACAGTCTTTTCTCCAAAGGATGGTCATATAAAGGTGGGCAATCATCAAATAATAAAAGACAGTCAATGGAAAGAGACATGAATTAGTTGTGAATTCATCATGAGATAAAACAAAAGGGGATTGAGTAGGATTAAAGAGATGAAATGAACTTTTCAAAGCCTATTCTTGTTGTCTCTAAAATATCATGCATCATAAAGTAAGTATGAAAAACCACAACAATACAATTGATGAAGGAGGGAGGTCCCTTAAAGTTTTTATGACAGTCATCCTAGTATGGTGAAGATAATCGCTTCAAAGTAAGTCTCTAATAAGGACAACTAGTACAATGAATACTCATCAAAGAGAGAAATCTATGAAGGGACAACATGATGAATACCTAGTGATAAGAGCTACTAAGAGAAGATTTTACAAAGCAAGGTGAGAGCATGAAAATATAGTCCTATGAGTAAAAATATGCAAGGAGACTACTGTGCATAGAAATAAACCAAAAGGTTTCAACATCAACCTTTCATACATAGTCAGTATAAGGACAATATGGCAGGGTACAAGAGAAAGAAAGGACACTCAATTAAATAGAAAGGATTGACATATCCACCATGAGGGAAGTAGATTTAGGGTTAAATCACAGTCACTTAGGAACAAGAAGGTAAAATACATGACATTGGTGTGATTGTAATGACAGGTCCAGGGTATTGATGCTAAGAGATAGAGAAAATTAGAGACCAAAGCACGAGTAAAGGGCAATAACCTTCAAGAAGGACAATAAGGCAGCAAAGGGACAATCAAACTTGAGATTACAACCTATAACATAGGTAGCTTTGAGATCATAGGGTTTAGTGTTAACCGAGTCTTAACAATTTCTAGATCAAGCAAGGATTCCATAACAATTGAGTAAGGACAAGTCATATGTCTAAATTTTTGATCAATAGCCTATGATGTATAGTCATTAATTGTGATTCATGATGTTCAAACTAAATGAAATATTAAAAAAAGTCACAAAAATGGTAGAAGGAGATCATAGAAGCAATAAGGAAAAAAATGCTAATGATCAATGAGTATGCTTCAACAACTAATAACAAAAATTAGTCATATGAGATGGTGACAGTCACCAAAATAAGGAGGTAGTTATAATAAAGGGTAGAGTGCTCTAAGGACAAAAAATTTGAAAGTTCAATTAGAATCAAAGGATGTGAGGCAAAATCTTAGTCAAATGATGAATACGAGATAGTCATTTTAGAGATTTTAAATGGAAACAACCTTAATATTCATGATATGACAAAGATAATAAATATGGTAGTCACCTTGGTATTATGGGGCAAAAAACACAACAAAGGACAATCAACATGGTTTTAAGGATAGTTGGGTTTGAATGACAGTGGTGTGAATATATGACAGTAGGTATGAGAGAAAAAAGTTACCTCCAAATGTTTAATGATAGTCATGGCAATAAAGACAACGTTAGGTATTCAAAAAATCACAGTCTTATCAAGAATTGGAGGAGGTATAATGGTAGAGAAAACAAACAAACCTAAAAGGTAGTTTCTTTGAAAAGAATGCAAACATAGTGAAGGGGTTGTCAAGTGTAGGAAATACAATCCTATTCATGAGTAAAGGATAAAAAATTTGAAGATTGGAATGATAGTCTTAAGGAAGTGATTGTGACCTTGGGAGTTTAGACAAGTTACAATCCTTTAGAGAGCATAAAAGGCAATCAAGATGAGATCATCTTATGGTAGTAATTGAGCTTGAAAACCTTCAATAATTAAGGACATCAATCTTTATGAGGATAGGGCAGTAAAAGATGCAGGAGAGTGAATGTATGACATTCATTATGACCATGTGCTTAGACAGTACTATCACCCTTTGACAATGATTTATCCTCTATGATAGTATGGGCAATAAAATATGACCTTGCATGGCTTTATCAAACAATAGTTTTAGAGATTCAATGGTTGACCTGTGTCAATCACCAAGTGTGGTTTCATCAACCTATTGTGCATTATCATGAGCTATCCTACGTCACCTTGAAGGACTAGTCATCCTAAAATTTCTTATCACTTATCACATGCTCATTATGCATAGGATATCCACAAGATGATTACCACTTAGAGTTACCTATTCACACTTAATTATCATGCACTAAGAGGTAGTTTAGGCCTATTTTGGAAGCCCATATGATCATAACTTGAGTTGGGAGGAGTTTGGAGCTATATGCATGCATTTTGGGGTAGTTTGAGGTCCTAAAATAAAGGCTTTTTATCCTTGTACGCCCAACAACTCAAGTTTCATGCAAATTGATCGATGACTCACAATTCCAATCAATTTCATGCCTTTTTAAGAAGACCAATTCAAGTTGAGTTGGGGCACACTTCGAGGAGCATGCAAAAGTCAACAAGTCAAAGAGGTCAATTTAACTCTTCTGCACCAAAGTTTGCATGATTGGCTACCAGTTCAAAGGAAATTCACATCCAGTTCCACATTCATGCAAGCTTGACATCTTCTACAAGGTTCAACCTCTTTTAGCTGAAGATTTCTTCTATAATACAAATCATTCAACTTTTTTTAGTTAGTTCTTTCATTCCTCTTTTTGCCTTATGCAAAAGATATGTATTGTAACTCATTTTGAGAATTATAGAGCAATAAATTTTATGTTGTTTTTTTAGTATTTTCAAGATTGTACAAGCAAAACTCTTTTCTTATCAATAAAAAGCAACAAGTTTACCTTCTCAAATTTCTTGTGTTGAGCATGTTATAAATGATTTGATTTAGTTCTAGTGATTTTAGTATTGGATCCTTAAATTAGGTCTCATTCAAAATCATTTTCATGCAATAATATGAAAAGCTTATGCAGGTCATAGGTTGTGTTAGTTGTTTTTAGAGTTTGTAGTTGTGAAAACACACTATTTTCTTGCAATGAACCTAAAACATAACCTCCCCTTGAAACACTTTTTCTATAAGTTGGTCAAAGTTTGAGCTATGCATAAAATAAAGGTATTTTTGAGAGGAATTGTGAGTTAGAACATCAGGTATAAGGTCTTTTCATCATTGATGCATCACCTCCTAGGTTTAGTTTATCTAATTTTCAGTTTTCCTATTCTTTTTCCTATCAAACCAACAAGCTTTTATGAGGTTCAAGCCAACCTACTCTAGAGGTTCATCTTCACCATAAACAAACCACAGTCTGAAGATGATCCCATGTTTCACAAGATAGTTGAGTTTCACACTTAGCTAAGGGTGCTATCCTCATGACAATAATTTTTGGCACACCTAGTGGGACACTGAAACTCATTTCAACCAAGAAATACAAAAGTTTTCACTATTTTCTTGGTATAAGAAACAATGTTTTAGGCGTTTTTGAAGTTATAAATTATATATACTTGGCGACTCTAATCTTCAATTTTGAAGCAAATCCGATACAAATTGTAGACATCTGAATTTGGACACTTACATTTGTCCAAATTTATCCCTTTTCATCTAAACATCCTCTTATTCGCGTTAATTAGGTAATATTGCTATTATCTAATTAATACCCTTAATCCCTCTTTAATCCTTAAGGTATTTAGTTAATGATTAAATACCTTACCTCCTTTACTCTCTTTTTCATCAAATGAATTAAATAAATATGATATTTATTTAATTCCTCACATGTCGCATGTCTCATTTAGGGATGTGCACATGCTAATCCCTAATTAGGATGTATCACATCCTCCAAATTTTGCAAGTTGGCTCTTAATATTCTTTAGCCATTAACTGTCTTCTAATTAGTGATTAGTCAGTCTAATCAATCCCCCTTTGGTCAACTCTCTCATTCCCCAAAGAATTTTTAATTCCTTTTTGTCTTCTCCATGTGAATTTAAAATTCACTTTTATTCCTCCAAGGAATCTCCCTCTTCCCCATGAATTTAAAATACACTTTTGATTCCTCCAAGGAATCTCCTCTTCCCCATGTGATCATTGAAAGGTCACATAAAATCACATGAAGGCCAAGAACCTTCCATTATAAGGGCCTTGTTTTATCCACAAGGCACTTTGTAGCCTCCTCATAAGAACCTCCTCTTATCCATAAGGTGCTTATCATATGAATTTTAAATTCATATTTATTATCCCAACCACCTTATCCCCTCCAATAATGTGAATTAAATATTCACATTTATTTCTCCAATCAATTCTCTCTTCTTTATGAGGATTTTTTGAGAAATACTAAAATTCCTCATATGTCACTTTCACCTTCATTTGGGGACAAAGGTTCCTTTTTGAGGAAATCCTCTCATCCCCTAAGGTACTTGCAAAGTACTTGTCCTTCCTCCACATCATTTTTCCTTCTTCCACCTCACTTGTACCCTTTTCCATCTCATCATCCTCTTTGGCACCTAATCCTCTACATGTCAAGATGTGAGGGCTTGTGAGTCCTCAACTCACCACAACCCTCCATCTTGGCCATGGTGGCTCAATCCTGACCATTGAATTCTCTAAAGAATTCAATTTCCTCTATAAATACCCCCTTCTTCCTTCATTAAAGGATCTTAAGAACTGGATCTAGAGACTTCATGCATTTTAGCACCCTTATGCTCTTGAATTGCCAAGCCGTTTTCAAGCAATTTTAGAAATTGCATTAGATTATTTTTCATTGCACTCATATTATCCATTTCATCACATAATAAATTCATATCCATTCTCATCCCATTGCCATCCAAGGAGCACACACATTCAGCTACATCAAGGGCCAACCAAAGGACAACGTAGGTAAAAGGTATATTTCATTGTTTTATGTTATTTCCTTTATTTATGTTAAACGTAGCCCAATCATTGAGGTGGTCTCGTGTTTTCATATTGCATTTGTAGTTAGATTTGAATTCTTAGGTAGGAAAAATGCATGCACACATTTATGGCACGCCCGGTGGGACCCACAAACAGGTCATTTGCTTTTATATTTTTTTGTTTGCATTTTTGTAGGTTCAGGTGATGTAGAAAACCGACTACGCCTTGATAGAACCAACTACGCCCCAATGGAATTAGCCAGGCTCGGTCATAGACACCCCTCGATAGAAAAATTTCCATGTTTGTTTTGCTAACTATGTTTTGTGTAGGTTTAGGTGACGTAGAAAACTGACTACGCCCCAACGGAACCGACCATGCCTGGGCATAAATGCCCCTCGACGGAAAAAAATCCTTTTTTTTTGCTAACTGTGTTTTGTGTAGGTTCAAGTGACACAGAAAGTTGACCACGCCCCACTGGAACCGGCCACACCCAGGCATAGCCCCTCGGTAGAAACGTTTACTTTTTTAATTTGCTGAATGTGTTTTTTGCAAGTTCGGGTGACGCAGAAAACTGGCCACGCCCGGGTGTAGATGCCCCTTGGCATAAATGTTTGCATTTTTTGTTGACTGTGTTTTGTGTAGGTTTGGGTGACGTAGAAAAGCATCCATGCCCCAATGGAATTGGCCATGCCCGGGCATAGATGCCCCTCAACGAAAACTGCACCATTTTTGCCCATTGTTTGACTCCAGGGGCGACCAAATCCTATAGAGATGCCTATCTGCAAAAAACTAGACCAAAAGCTCTTTGTTTTCATAAGAGAGCTGAAAATTCCCTTGCAAAACTAACTACACCCTAGAAAAATTGGCCACACCCTAGCAGTGGTGGCTACGCCCAGGCACAAACACCTCTTTGTAGTAGAAACAAAATTTTAGCTCTTTATTTTCACCAACAAAGGCGACCAGGTTCGAACAGAAGGTAAAAAATAGTGTTTTTCTGCATTTTCAGACTCTATTTTTTTTATGGCTTTATTAGTACTGACCCCCTAACTTGTCTTGTTGGTGATTGTGAAGGGTTTTATACTAAAATTTGTGCAAGAAATTTACGATTGATAACAAACGGTGGAAAAAATACTAATCTATTTCTTGTAGGACGAAAGGACCTCTAGTTAGCTATTTATTTTCATTTATTTTACACTAATTATACACATAGACTAAGTAGGAAGCGTTAAATATTGTTTTTGCTTTGTCTAAAAAGTAAGCTACTAACGTATCCAATCCCCTTGCATCATTTGGTGATCCTGGGTGATGAAAAATCGTAGCTTACTTTGTTCTTTGTGTTACCCAAGGGGGTGGAAATCGTTCAAGATTTCCCCTTGCACTTCATGTGAGCTTGGGGAGTAGCCAAAAATGATTAACACTTTCTTTTTAGTGGGACCTGCTTGGGGATTTAATCACCCCAAGGGATGATCCTGACCATGTGTACCAATGGGGTATAAAAAGGGGGGAGAACAAAAGTTGTACCCCAATTCAATTGCGTTGTAATTGGCGGAACGTCCAAGCTAGGGTGATACCTAGATAGACGTGAAGAGTTGGTCTGAGCCTTTCAGTATCTCGCTAGGGTTCCTGACTCACGCTTGTGATAGACTGGTATTCATGGGTTGGGCCTCACATATCGTGCGTATATCAAAGACTCCCTAGATCGCCTTGTTTATCCTAGTTAGAGAACCGTGTTGGCCATACCCTTCTTACTAATCTTAGGATTATTCTACTTGAACTATCTTTTTTGTGTAAAACCAATGCATATCTTACAAGTCAAGTCAGTTTTTCAACTTTGCATGTTGTTTTCAAGTGTTTTCAATCCTTTACCATAGTTATTTTTTACCTAAGTCAAGTTGGCAGGGGCAACCACGCCGTTGTAGAACCAACTACACCCCGGTAGAACCGGCCACGCCCCAACGGAACTGGCCACACTTGGGCATAGGTGCCCCTCGGTACCAAAATAACCATTTTTGACCCCTACTTTCACCTAAAGGGCGGCCACGCCCTAGCAGGGGCGACCACACCCAAAACAAGTCATTTTTCAGCATCTCCCTATCATTACATCAGTCCATTCCCCTATTTTGAATGACTATTCTGCCATTTCGTTAACCCATTCATCCATTTAGAGGATTCATCTTCCTGTTTTGTCGACCCGTTTATCCACTTAGAAAGATCATTGGTCGTTTGGGGAATCCATTTTGTCGTTCAGGGGTTCGTTCCATCATTTAGCAAGTCCGTTTCACCATTCGGTAGGTTTGTTCTTGATTTGGACAAGTTCAAAACCCTTGCGGAACCGACTACGCCCTGATAGAATCGGCCACGCCCCAATAGAACCGACCTTGCCCCAGCAGAACTAGCCACGCCTAGGCATGGCCACCCCTCTACACCAAAATAGCCATTTTTGACCCCTATTTTCACCTAAAGGGTAGCCATGTCCTAGCAAGGGCGACCTTTTCCCAAAACAAGTCATTTTTCAACATCTTCCCATCATTACATCAGTCCATTCCCCTATTTTGAATGACTATTCTTCCATTTTGTTAACCCATTCATCCATTTAAAGGATTCATCTTCCTATTCCATCGACCCGTTTATCCACTTAGAAAGATCATTTGGCCGTTTGGGGAATTCATTTTGTTGTTTAGGGGTTTGTTCCATCATTTAGCAAGTCCATTTCACCATTCTATAGGTTTGTTCTTGATTTGGGCAAGTTGAAAACCCTTTTAGATTGACTACGCCCTGACAGAACCAACCACACCCTAGCACAACCGACCATGCCCGGGCATGGCTTCCCCTTTGCACAAAAATAGCCATTTTTGACCCTTGTTTTCTCCCGAAGGGCGGCCACACCCAAAACAAGTCATTTTTTCAACATTCCTCTGCCATTCTATTAACCCATTCATCCATTTAGAGGATTCATCTTCCCATTCCGTCGACCCATTTATCCACTTAGAAAGATCATTTGTCTATTTGGGTAATTCATTTTGCCGTTTAGAGGTCCGTTCCATCATTTAGCAAGTTTGTTTCACCATTTGGTAGGTTTGTTCTTGATTTGGACAAGTTCAAAACCCTTGCAGGACTGACTACACCCCGACAAAACCGACCATGCCCTAGCAGAACTAGCCACGCCCGGGTATGATCGCCCCTCTACACCAAAATAGCCATTTTTGACCCTTGTTTTCACCCAAAGGGCGGCCACTTCCAAAACAAGTCATTTTTCAACATCCCCCACCATTCCTTAACCCATTCATCCATTTAGAGGATTCATTTTCCTGCTCTTTCGACCTATTCATCCACTGAGAAAGATCATTTGGCCGTTTGGGGAATCTGTTTGCTATTTAGGGGTCCATTCCATCATTTAGCAAGTCTATTTCACCATCTGGTAGGCTTGTTCTTGATTTGGACAAGTTCAAAAACCTTGCAGAGCTGGCCACGCCCCGGTAGAGCTGGCCATGCCCTAGCAAAACCGGCTAGGCCTGGGCATGGCTACCCCTCTGCACCAAACTAGCCATTTTGACCCTTGTTTTCACCTGAAGGGTGGCCACACCCAAAACAAGTCATTTCTCAATATCCCCCCTATCATTTTGTCAGTTTGTTACCTATCTCGACCATTCGTCAATCCATTCTAGATATCCATTTTCCCGTTCTGAGCATCGTTTCCCCTTTTTGACCAGTTGTTCACCCATTTTGGGAAGCCGTTCACCCCTTTTGGCAAACCATTTTCTCATTTCGAGTGTTGTTCCCTCATCTGGGGTATTCATTTACCCATTCTGACCATCCGTCTATCCATTCCGGATATCCATTTGCCTGTTCCGAGCATCATTCCCCCTTTCTGACCAGTTGTTCACCCATTTCAGGAAGCCGTTCACTCATTTTGGTGAACTGTGTTCCCATTCTGAGTGTTGTTCCCTCATTTGGAGTATCCGATCACCCATTTCAACCATCTGTCCGTCCATTTCGGATACCCATTTGCATGTTTCAAGCATCGTTTCCCCTTTCTGACCAGCTGCTCACTCGTTCACTCGTTCCGAAAACTTGTTTTCCTATTCCGCGTGTTGTTCCCTCATCTGGGGTATCCATTTACCCATTTTGACCATCTGTCCATCCATTCCAAATATTCGTTCTCCTGCTTAGAAAGCTCGTTTTTCCATTTAGGGAACCCATTTCATCATTTAACAAGTCCATTTCACCATTCGGTAGGCTTGTTTTTTATTTGGATAACTTCAAAAACCTTGTGGAGCCAGCCATGCCCCGACAAAACCGGCCATGCCTGAGCATAGCTGCCCTTCTGTAGTAAAATCAATATTTTTGGCTCTTTGTTTGGTACAACCAATCCTACAAAAGCCCAAACTATTGGGGACCTAAACCCTTGCCGTTTGTTGTGATCTACACACATTTATCCTCGTTCGTTCACCAGTAATTCATCCTTTAGGCTACTTGCATTTTCCAAAGGTCATTCAATCATCACCCGCATCATATAGGTACTCTTAGAGCATCTCTAGATAGCATCATCCATCATCACTTTATCAATCCAAATCCTTTGAACTTCATTTGAAGTTATTACCCAAATTGACCTAGGTGTCTGAATCTTATCATCATCATCAACATCTGCTTAGGATTTTCATCTGTCCTAAGTCAATTAATCATTTTCGTTGGCTCAATCAATCTTCTTTCAATCCCAAGGTGGATTTGGTGCTGCAATCATTCATTTATCCTTTAATCTGATCAATCAACACCCTAGGCCACCCAGGGTAATATCTGAAGGTGGTTTAGAATCAATCCTATCATATCATCTGATCCAATCCTAATCAGCGCTTTCATCCAATCCCCATTTGAGCTTCCAATCCATCCTATTTATCTATCCATCATCTATTCTTTCCTACTAATTTGTATCCATCATGAATCCTTGTCCCCGTCTCGCACGACCAATAATAGTAGTCAAGGGGAATCCTAACTATGTTGATGACAATAACAAAAGTCTTGTTTATCATGAAGAGTGTTATTTAGATCCCCTTGACACTATCATTGCTAACAAGCTTTCTCCAATTGCCTCCCAAAATCCAACTACTCCTCTGAACTATCCCACCATGCCTTCATCTACATCTAATAACAGTCCTTATGCTACCCTTGACAAGGGATATCCAACATCCTCACCATCGACATATTAATCATGTCCTCCCTCTCAACCTCTATCCTACCCAACATCCATATCCTCCTATCCTTATCATCATCAAAAATCTCAATACCTCTACCTTAATCCCACATGCCAATCTTCCCATCCTAATCCAACACCCACACCTTCCTATCACAATCCACCATCCCAATATTCCTATTATCCTAATCCATCATCCATATCCTTCTATGCCAACCCACCATACATGGCTTCCTATGGTACTCCACCACCTCAATCGTCCTGTTCTAATCCAACATCCACACCTTCCTATCACAATCCCCCATCCCAATATCCTTACATTAATTCCACATCTTTCCATCCTAATCCTCCATCCATGTCCTCCTATGAGAATCCACCACCCACATCTCCCCATCCTAATCCATCATTCACATCTTCCTACTATTATCCATCATCCCAATCTTCTCATCCTAATCCCTCATCCACATATTCCTACTATTACC